>UCOL01000595.1:0-58694 GCA_900474335.1 Ormyrus nitidulus
CAGTGACATTATACGCTTGAACGAGCAATGCTGCTTACGTCATGCTGATTTTGCTTCAAGATTTATGGAAACTTAAAAAAATAAGAAATTCGAAGCAAAGGCAATTCTGTGTAAACAAAGCAATTCGATCAGGGAATTTCAAATACTTGATAAACATAAATGATACTACTGATATCAAATTTAAATTTACTTTTTAGTGCGTTCAAATAGAAGGCTTTTTATAAAGGTATGACAAAGCATTTTTTTTTAAATATAGTGTTTGAAAAAGTAGTTTATTCCTATAGTTACATATAATATAGCAATTTTTTCAACGATGTTAACAGTATCATTAAAAAGACTGCGTTTTTTATGTAAAATAATTATTACATTATTGCATAAAATTATTATATTTGAATAGATTTCAAATTCTCGTCTGACAGCATTTGGTATTTATCTACTTAAAATTTCACGATTTTTTTCTCTGCCAAATTAGTTTTTTGATTCCTCTGAAGCACTAACATAGTTTTTGAAAATTCATATGTAGACGAAGTGTGATCGACATTATTGTAGGTTCAACATTATACATTTATATATAAAAATAATTCACACTAAATGCACATTGGCCAGAATCCAATAATTTTTTTTGACAATGTGATGGTAGAATTTCCGAAATTAATTTCCTTGGTTGTCGTTATTCTGTCACGCATTCAATTGCAGAACGGAGTTTCGTAATAGCCATTCGCCCGGTTTTATTCGATTCGCAGCGGCGTTTTTAATGATACTTTCGAAACTCAAAAAAGGGGGACCGACACTCAATTGGATTTTATACGAAATTCGTATTAAAATGCAAAACTCGTTTGATAAAACCGAACAATGAGGCCGGAAAATTTTCGCAGAAACGGCGCGATACCGCAATGGAGTATGAATTACAATTCGCGGGAGAATAAAATCTCCCAAAATTCAACGAGCACTAGAATTTTTACAAAAATTTAACGCCGGACGAATAAAAGCGACAATAATATGTCAGCCTCGTGTTTCTTTCCCAAATTCCACCGAAAAACGGATTTAATTAAAATAATATATTCTACATCCAAGCAGGTTGAAATTAAACCCCAAAAATGTCCATATACTCTTCCAATTAACCCCAGGTTCGTTAATGAAAACGTATCATCGCGTTATCGAAATATGAACCTGCGCACTTCGACGCCATAAAGTAATTAGCGGCGACGTACAGTTTTTCAGTCCTCCCGTATGTTTAATTGATCGATTCGACGGTCCGAAAAAAAAATGGCCGCGCGCCGCGCTTCTTCGACGTCCGTCCCATCCATCATCCGATCGGCAACCGAACGTAGATTGAATATTAACAGGGGGTCGGCTCGGGCCGGCTATTAACTCTCCCTGATGCACACACGTCCTGCACCGAACGAAGGAGAACGGCTCGCGAGATCATTTTTCGAACGTTCGACGGGATCCGGCTGCGTGGCGATCGATCCCCCCACCCCCATTCGTCGATGCGCGTGCTTGAGCGGAGCGCGCGCTTTTTTTTTCTTTTCACCGCAGCGCGTTTCGAACTTCTGACGGAATGTTCGAGTATCGCGCGCTTTTGTCCTTTTTTCTCCTGCTGGCTCTTTTTCGTCTCGCTTCGTTTTAAAGAATTTTTCGCTTTGCTCAATCATTCGGCGGATTAAATTATATTGTTTGCTTTGCTTCGATTGGGAAACGTATTTTGCTGAATCTCGGCGGATCGAGTCTTTCTTTATCGAATATTTTACAGCTACGTGACTAACCCGTTTAATTAGTTTCTAGGGGAAAAAGAAATCAACTCTTGCAGAGATCCGGTTCGCTCGCTAGTACTTAAAAGAAGCGTTTTGAAACGGGAAGTTCACTTCTGTATTTCGCGCGTCGAGAGGAATGATTTTTCGAAAAAGCCATCACAGCCGGCCAAAAAATCCAACGCGAAATACAAGCTCCCGACAATTGGGTTATTCGAGCTCGCGAAGATATATAATGCACCACCCGTATTTTCGCTCCGTCGGAAAAGAGCGAGAGAGTTCGACGGGGTATTTACAACGGGCCCGGCATACAGATGTGACTTTTATAAAGCGCTTCGCGCCGTATTACACTCGCGGCTCGTCTTTCTTCGTCCCGGAGAGTCTGCATCGAGACTCCGAAATTCGAGACTCTCCTCGACGTTCCTGTGCGCCGACGATGCTCCGCTCCTTCAATGGGACGACTCGTCTCGAGAGTCTATCCGCCTGATCTTCCAATTTCGCGTTGTACATCCTGGAGGATGAGACCGAGGATACTTTATCCGCCTCTGTGCGCCTTCCTTTATGAAAATGTACGACACACACACCGGGGGCGTGGGACGAAAATTGATACGAGAGCCGTCGGGGGGTACGTCGAGGTGGTATAGCGATTGCTTTTGCGAATATGACTGGTTCGGTGATTGATATTTCGATGAGTAAGAAGATACTCGTTTCGGCTTTTCGGGATTTAATATCTCGCAGGAGTTACAAGTTGTAAGAAGATTACGTCCGTGCACGTTTGCTTTTGAAACTTACCCCGGGAAATGAATGTAAATCTGCATTATGAACATTTGCATAAAGAGATGAGGCATATAGAATTTGCATGTGAATATACGTTAGCGCGCGAAGCCGCAACGGGGGAAAATAAATTAAAAATCCGCAATTCCCGCATTAAGATTTACTTAACGTTCCGGGATAAATTCTCGGGGGTATTCAACATTCCGCACTCCAATCAGGCTCTCGCTTGGCATATTAATTGCTCACAAATTGCACTCGATAGGAACGCGGAAGCAGGCCGTGTCGGGGATCCCGTACGTATATATAGAACGTGCGAAATGACGGAAGGAGGGAAGAAAGGGCCAAGGAGAATGTAGGAAAAGCTTTTGAGAGAGGCAGAAATGAAGCTTCGAATGTACAGGGCGCCAAGTCACCTGCGTGAAATACGAGCGATTCCACTTGTATACAAGTGCAGCTTCGCTCGAAAAATGCTCCGATTGCGTTACTTACTTCTGCTACATATACATTTTAGCCCAGGGGGGGATTTACTATTTCGATCTTCTCGAGCTAAAGAGGTTTGGCGAGGAGTCGCGCGACGATTTCGTTACCGAGATAATCTAAGAGGATGATGGACCGCCGAGTGGAAGGCCCCGGCAGACCGGAAGCGGACTGCCCCCGGCTGCCGGCATCGAGAATAATCCATTTTTCCCCGGTTAATTCGACATCAAGCCGAGCCCGGCTTCTCTCGCCTTCTCCTCCGGGCGCTCCTCCTCGGGGCCTCGAATAACTCCTCGAGTTTGAAACGTTGCTTCCACCTCAGGTTCGTTTAGGCGCTGCGAGCTTGTAATTTCCAGGCTCGTTTTCGCGAAAATGCCCGCGTAATTGATATATAACTTAACGTTTCTCTGCATGCGCCTAAATGAAGAGTGGATTTGCACTTGAATTACCAGGACTGTAGCTCGATTATAAATTTGTACCCAAGAAATCTAATTTAGAGTAAGAATTTTCGTCGCGAACTAATTGAGTAACCGTGTAGTGCCCAGTTACAAAATCCATTTCCTTCGCAAACCATACTGCTTTACGAAGCAGAGCGAACGAACCTAAAAGGCCTCACCGTCGGCTGTCCGAAACTGACGTGTCGCGTTCGCGACACGCGCTTAGAACAATACGAAATATCCAGACTCTCCCCTCTGGGTTTCAGTCTGGCGTCGCGTTCACATTTCGCCAGCAGCAGCGGCACAGCCGTCTCGTCCAGTCGCGAGCCGGAAATCGCGCGGTTTCGTCCCTCTCTTCCCCGCCTCTCCCCCCGACCCTCGCTTTATGCGCGACAACCGACATTCCTTCCTTCCGGCGCGCGCGATCCCATATAGTCGTCTCCCCTCCACCCCCCTTCAGCTATTGGCTCGGAATTCACAGCCGCTATTTGTTGCGATTCGCGACGCCAGCCGACGTCTGAACCGATATGGCCTTTTGAGCGTAAACCGATCTCGCTTTTTGCCTCGCGGCGCCGATTGTTCCCCGTTAAAAGGATACGTGTCTTGCTCGAATGCTCGAGTCAAGGAGCTGTGATATTTGATTCAGTAACTTCTATTGGGTATGATAACACGCGAGATATTGTTTTTATCGCAATCATCTGTTTTTTTAGTAAAAGGAATCGTTAAACCGAGTTTGAAATATTTGAAATTTCGCCGGAGCCGAAGAAATTATTAGAGTACACACACTTTATACCGCAGTACGGATCGAACGTAAATTTGTACTTCATCGAAAAAGTTATAGTCGCGGCTAATTTTTCGAGTGGAAACCGAGGCAAAAACGAGCGAGCACTTTCGAAAATTAAAATTGCACGTTGTTTGTCAAAGGACCAGTTAACGGGCTCAACCGCGCAGCGCTTCTGTAAACACGAAATTCCCATAACCCGGTAATCGATTTCAAGTGTATTCCAAAAGCCTCGCGCCCGTCTCCGCGATCAATGATTAATCCCCAATTTATCCCCCCGACCCCCGACAAAGTGCATTGTTATGTTTGATTACGAACAAGTAACGCCGTGCGCAATCCTCCCGGCATACACATTTAAACTTCCGACAAATGAATATTCAAACGGCCGGATTACACGAGTTGGACTCGTGCCCGGCGAACGCTTCGGTTCCGCGGGGATAAAAAGAGGTGCGCGCGCGCGCGGGAGAAAATGAAAAAAGTCGTCAGATTACACGGGCCGGTTTACGCGCGAGGTAAGTAACGAGGGGCCGAGGGCTAAAAAGAAAAAAAAAGAGGGCCGAGACCTCGCCGACGTCGACGCCTAGGCTCGATCGATTTTCAAACCGACGAACTCCCCCGTCCGAGCCTTCGTAAATAGGATTGCGGTTCGGGAGCAAACTTACTCTCGGGGCCTTTGGGGTGGGGGGAGGGTAATGACTGCGCATCCGCGCATTGTTTGGGAAAAAGTATCAATATTTGCCGAAATCGGGTGCGCGACTCGCTGTTTATTTTCGGGAGGCTTTATGAATAGGCGTAAATTTTAATGAAGGACTGGCTGGAACAGGTGTACTCTATAAATGTGCCTTACGTTTATTAACCACGATACATTTACGCTCCGGTACAAGTGGCCGTTTATTCGTTATTTTGCAGTTCTACATCAAATTCATTATCGACGGCGCGCCAAACAAACAGCAATGTTTACACAGCTAATTAGCTCGATCATCCGCCTCACAAAAAGCCAATTTACGCGCGAATTAAGCCGGTTCGCGTTTGCACTTCTGAAAAAAGCTCGATTCACAAAGACCGGCGAGGCGCGTTTTCAGAAAAAAAGGAAGCGAACGCTAACCGAGTTACCCCGCGCTTTCAGCGCCGCGCGCGAGAACCTCCCGCGCGCTTGAATTGAAAGGACGCGCGCCGCGTGTCGAATAAGATAACGGAAATTCGCTTTTAAAGCTTCCGCCCCCGCCTCTCTCTCCCGCATTCGGGCTGCGCGCCGGACTTCATTCACCGAAAATTATGAAAGATGCCCCGGAGAATTGGCCGCCGCGCGAGCGGGAGGCTCCCCCGCGGCGCGGCAAACTTTGGAGAGTGGAAGGATTTGCACCCCCGGTGTGTGTGTGTATGTATACAGGGACGGAGCTTTTTTTAGTCCCGAGGAGGTTTAATCAATTCCGCCGTTAATTAAAAACTCCCGGGGGACGAGGGATCCCTGGCCTTTTTTTCTTTTTGTTTTCCCGAGGCTATTTTCCTCCCGCCTCGGACAAAGTGTCCCGACTTCTAATCGGCAGTTTACGCTTTGTTTCGTAATTGGTTGCCTCGTTCGCGCAAAGAATTTTGATGCCTTCCTGTTTACCAGCTGTTTACGCAAATGAGTTTACAAGCAGAGTTCTAAACGTTATAGCTTCTTTTTTTTATACTAAACTAAAACTCAAATTGAATTACAATTATTGGATGAATGTAATAACGCGCCACGGCAAAACATTTGCAAACTCTCAAGGTAAACGCAAATTAACGATGACCCGCTTTTCAATTAGCCAAGTGCAAGATAAACATTTGCTCGGGACGCAGATAGGTATTTAACGGTCGGTTAAAAAACCAAAGAAAAACGGAAGTTTCGCCGAGCGAAGCGCGCGGCAAAGGAAGAACTTGCAAAAAAGCCCGGAGAGAGAAAAAAAAGGGGATCGTCTCTTCGTCAGCGGGCCGCGTACCGTCGAGTGTCCGCCTGACTATAAACAAGTTCAAGTACACAAGAAGAACCGGCAACTTTTCCCGAGATTCCGAAGAGACAAACTTCAAGCCGGAACTTCGCCGCGCTTCTTCTCCGCAACAATATGTATAAGAGCGTCGTTCCGCGCTGTGTTTTATATCCGACCCGTGCCGAACTTTTGGCGGTGCATTTGAATAATTTTATGCCCCTCTTTTTGCGAGACGAGCTTATGCTTGTCGTGCTTCTTTTTATTTTCAGGCGAATTAAATCGCGGGAAGAAAAGAGTTGGGCGAAGTGTCGCAATTAATTTTGATGATTGAGTAGTAGTTCCTTTTTTATTTTACGAGTCTAGTTTTTATAGGGAGAATTTAATAGGTCTGAAAGCTTTTCGGTACGTGAAAATCTTTTATTTTTTTGTTTACAATCCCAAAGTTTTCAACGCTTTTATTTTTTTCCTGCTCTAAAAGTCAGAAGTGATTTAATTCGTTTGATTTTTCAACCCCCGACAAACCGGGACATTTCAAAATTGATACTTTCTCAATCATTTTTGTTCAAACCTTCATGAAAAAGAGAAAACAAAACAATTTTTACGGCGCTTCTAATTGCCAGTTTAAAAAAAAGTTTACGTGAATTCGTAGCAGACAGAAAGACGCATAACAGGTACTCTACTCCTCGAAATTCCGAAGATTTCCATAACAATTCCGAGAGCTGCGTCGATTCACGCCACGCCTTTTACATCCCGAGAATAAAGCTATCGCCGTCCTCGCGAAAATTTCCATTCGACACTCAACGTCCGCACCTACAAGAAAGCGGCTTCTTCTGCGTCGGATCTCTCCGAGGTCTCTTCCGATGAACGCGAGAGTGAGAGAGAGAGTCGGATTTTCCGCGCCCCGGACAGAGATATATAAATGGGGCCACTTTGCCGAGGCGCGAGAAAGGCACTTGGAGATTATCTCTCTCGGCCGGCCACCTCCTTTTTGCACTCGACGCGGAGAGCTCCTGTTTGTCGGGAATTGCCTGGATTCGCTGTGACGTGGTGAGAAAGTAAACTGTTCTGTAAAAAAGGATTCTGGAGGGAATTGTCGGAAGGAATCACAGCCGAGACATGTAAAAGATTTTTTGGATGTAAAAATATATATTATTGTCTTTTACGCGATGGGACTCTGCGGTAGAAATTCAATGCGGGTATCTCGTTTGCTTGAAATTTACGTAAAGTTTTTCATCTAAATAATCATTTCAATAAACGGCTTCGTTAAATTTTTTCAGTTTTTCGTATTTGTATTTTACGAAAGTTTTGATTTAATTAGAGCGGCTAGTTATCGAATTCAATTGTACTTCTTAAACTGTTATCGAAACCTCTACTTTGAGAAACAAACTTTAACAAAGCCCAATCTTCCATTACACTTTCGGCCCAAGAACCGAGCAGTAACAGTGTCCTGGGAATTAATAACCCGGCGAAAATGACCCTCGACACGTCGGGCGTACATCAGCCTCGGCTTTAATGGGGGCGGAAAGTGCGAAAAAGCCGGGGCGAATTAGCGGTGTTTAAGCACGCGGGCAAACAAATCGCGTTCGGGAGCCAACTGTTTACGACACGCCGTTGGCCGGCCCCTCGAGTGCACTTGCGAGAGCCGTCCTAATAAATTCCCCGGGTTATACCCTCGCAGCGCCAATTTCCAGCCGGCGTCCAAAATAAATATATATATATATACGTCTGCCCACCTTCGAATATCGTATTAGCTCGATGCAAACTCCGCTAAACCGAGTCGTTTGCTCTTTAGAAAATTCACGCTCGGCTCTTATGCTAAACGCGGCGGGTGAACCGATGATTCGCGCGCAAATCTATATTGCCGCGCGGAGTTTTGAATTTTTACGAGCGCGCGCGGCCCGGCCGTTCGATCGGAAAATCTTTTTTCGCGCCCGCGGCCCGCTAATAGAAACCCGCTGACCCGTTTAGGCGAAATTTCAAATCGATAATCCGCTTTCGCCGACTGGTTATGCGCGAAAAGATAGCTTGTGCGTATATAACGCGAGTAAATCACTCGAGCGTAATGCGAAACAAATTATAATAGCGGCTTTTCATATATACTGCCCGCGCGGAGAGCTTCTCGTTCGCGAGGAAGTGCAGTAAAATTGATTTATCCTTGAAAGTTGCACGCACTGATTAGTCCGCGTATGCACGTAACTCGCGTCGAGGCGATGAAGTGGTGCGCGCCTGGAAAAAGTACGACCATCGATATCCCAGGGGAGATCACGCGCCATTCAATTACAAAGTTCGCTTGCACGGAAGACTGGGGAACTACCTTGGCAAGAAATTCGGCGATAAACCGCGCGGCCCTATAAAGCGGATTCAATAAAGGGGTAGACGACAAAGAGCCGTCAGAACGGCTCGGGGCCGCGGCTTGTTTAGCGCCGCGAATTCTGGCGTAAATCTCGGCAAAATGATCGAAGCGCCGCGTCGGGGCGCCGAGGACTATAAAGAAGTTGTACGAAGTGCGCGATCGGCTAAGCTAAACTCTCTCTCTCTCTTTGTCTCTCTCTCTCCCTCCGAGAGCGAGTTCTGTCTCGGATCTAATTCAGAGCGATTTTCCCTCGGCGCTTCTCCAAGTTTTCTAGTTAAACTTGGCCGCGCCTATGCGCCCTCTCCCCCCTCCCCCTCCCTCGCGCTCATTGTATTATAATTCGAAAAGTGCATAGTACGTATGTATGCGCGGCGACAGTTGCGCAACGCTTATAACGCCGAGTCGCTTTGTTCTCTCCGCGAGGGGGATATCGTCGCGGTTTTCGATTTTCGCTGCCGCGCGCTTTGCGCGAACTTTGCGAATCGCAGGTGCGCGAGAGCGAGAGTTCCGATGCCGAATAAATGGGATAAGTTGTAAAGGGATATTAGAAAGCTTAATTAGAGCTGAGAAATAATTGAGCGCCGCCATATTCGGATTCGCCCTCGGATTTGCGAAAGTCGTTCTCGCGCTTTCTTGCAGTTTCCCAGGCTAAACGGCGCTTTATTCAAACGCAAACAAGAGGCCGATTTCAATGTGGAGGTTTGCCTTTTCAAATGAAATTTCGAAACCTCGATTAGCGGACGGTGTGAGTCTGAAGAAAATGGAGAAACACAGCTCGGGGGAAGATTCCGCAACGATTCTTCTCTCTCTCTCTCTCTCGCCTGTAAGCGCATTAAAAAATTAAGACTTTTACTTCTCCATCGGCGCCCTTATCTCCTTCCGCCGATATAAAATTCTCCCGGCAGCGCGATAAGGAGCCGCCCGGAGAGGGGCGAAGCTTCCGGGAGAAAAAATTTCCTCGGGAGGAAAGTAAACTGGATATAGTCGTAATGGCCTCTCGTCGAGGGAAAAATAATACCCCGCGAAGCAGTCTCGAAGAATTTTCATTTCCGCGCTCTTCCTCTCTCCTCGCGTCGTCGACTCATATATCGTTACACGGAGCCGCGCGTCGGAAAAATCTCGCCGCCGAGTTTAACGGCTGGTGTATAGCTGGCAGAGCGGAATCGAATGCGGAAAAAAGGCTGCCACTGCGAGGCAGCGCGTTTCGTTCTGTAATCTCTGCCGATCACTCAATCGCGCCCCGTCCTCTCTTTCTTCGTCGCGCGGTGTAATAAAGGCAAAAAATAAAATGTCAACGGCGCCGCTGACGAGTTAAATGCGCATAAAATTTTATTTTAGTCGGCGGACTAGAGTTGGCAGTTTTACTGTACTGCCTTTCTGTGATACTGGCTCAATACATTCCACCCGCCTTTATCCTCTCTTTCATTTATACTTTTACGGAGTATATCTTGTTGTTTACTTAAAATTCCGCTGTCGGTCGTTTATTTTTTTTAAATCTACATAGCTAACAATTTTGCGTTTTCCAGTGACTTTAGTTTAAAAGCACACCATTTCAAATTAAATAAACGTCCGACGCGGCACCTTTCAAGAAAATTCAAAAAATAAACCCGTTAACCTTAACGATCGAGCAACGCCGACGCCAGTAAAATAAAGCCCAAGGAGCAGAGTTACAACTGCAGAGTAAAGGATAGACTCGGCTCTCGCGCCTTGCAGCGTTTTTCCTTTGGGATATTGCTCCCAGGACGATTGCGGAGCTGCCAGTCGGCCGCGCTTGTCGAACTTTTCACCCGGGAAAAGCGCAATACGGGCCTCGTACAAGTCTACTCAGCAGCGGACACACAATGGAACTTGAGGAATAAAAGCAACGGGAAGCATCGCGATAAAAGTCGGATGTGCTACTGGTGAAATCTTTTTTTCTTTTTTAATTTTGGCGACTTATAATTTTGTACGAAATATTCTGTAGTAGTTGAAGCTTTGTGGAATGAAGGCTGTGTGATTTCAAAATTTACTTACCGAGCTGCTGTTATTTACAAGTGTAGCAACAAGTGTTTCATTCTACGAATCGCGACAAATTACGTTCTTTAATTAGCTCTTGAAATTCTGTTGCTCGATGAAATTAAAAATGAAATTCAAATATAATACTGAGTGAATTATGGTTTTTGAAAAAACTGTATATATTTTTTTACAGAATTATTTTAAATTCCTAAAGTGTCAGAAGCACTATTTGGCGGAGGTGAATTTATCGAGGGCCTGAATTTTTGCCAAAATTCAGTCCACGCGAAGAGAATATTGATCCGACACTTTTCTCGCGGCAGCAAATCGGTGTTTACTGCAAAAATCCAACCTAAAACGCGTCGACTAAACCGCAATCCTCTCTCCTGCTTACTCAAAAACGACGTGTTAATTCAAATTTTTCGACGCGCCCTAACGACGATGCATCGAGACGATTATTGATGCATCATCGCGCCGAGTACGCCAATCGATCCTCGAACATCCCCGCGGTAATCTAACGAATACCCGCTCGAACGCAAGTAGCAGACGACGCAGGCAACCGGAAAAGGCGACTTTCCGCGGGGCTGCGCTCGCGGAGTGCGCCGCGTTCGTAAACGAGCTCCGCGTCGAGAGCTTATGCACGTCGCTCGCGCTGGTCTCGTCTCGTGAAAACGCCCTAATGCGCAGCCGCCGCGTCCGCCGGGGAAAATTAGTTTTTGCTTGCTTTACGAGCCTTCGGCGCGACGGAGCCTCTTAAACTGCGGGGGAATATGCAGCTTTGTTGCCGCGAACGAGAACGACTGGCGGGGTTACGGTTTCGTTATTCCGACGCGAACGACTGCGGTCTTTACTGTTTGATGGCGATTTCGCTCTGTAATGGACGGTAACGTATTAATAAACTGCGCCGTCTTGCGTGATAATGGATACTCTCCCCCCGGTAGGAATTGAAAACATTTTTAGAGGGAGAATTGAGCATTTTTGAACAAAGTGCTATAAATGGCCAAAAAGTGCTTCTTAATGAGCCAATAAATGCTAAATTTAACTTCAAAGCATTAAAAATGGTATGATTTCTACCAGGGCTGAGTCGAAACGGAAATAATTAAATATTTGTTCGATTTCCAAGAGCTTCGAAATGAAATAGTCATCGTATATTTAGTGCAGTTGAACTTTGAATCAATATTTTTCATTGAAGCACGAAAACCGACCACTAATTAAACCATTAACGTAAGTCAATGCACTAATAAGCCAGGCATAATTAAAACTCGTAAATACGAGATTGCGGCAGAATTCCGTTGGCAATATTCCCCCGTTAAACATAAAAAAAAACGAGGCCGAGCCTTAAACACTTACTTTACGCCCAAAACCCCGCGAGGCGATAACTCGTATATAATCACCTGAAATTTTCATCCAAATCCACGTGGACAATGGCTTCTTACCGGACCGCC
This sequence comes from Ormyrus nitidulus, assembly GCA_900474335.1. Lineage (NCBI taxonomy): Eukaryota > Metazoa > Arthropoda > Insecta > Hymenoptera > Ormyridae > Ormyrus > Ormyrus nitidulus. The sequence continues at coordinate 11,966 of UCOL01000595.1, forward strand.
TACGTTTTTTCGCTCCCGGTTAACAGTCCTCTCGGCGAAGGGTTCGTAAACCCGTCATAAAAAATTGGAGGAAAGAAGAAGGGAGGTGAACCGCGAGGGCGAGAGCGCAGCTACACACATAATAAAATGAGAGACGTACGAGTATATATACGGCCGCAACTCACTCTCCCGCGGCTGTAAAAGACTTTGTGGCCTCTCGCCGGAAGGTTCCGCCGCCGCCTCTGGCCTGGCCGCTGGTCGACCGTTGCTAACCCCCCGTACTTCCCTATATAAATTTCGTTTTTCCCGCAACTCCACTTGCCGACGGGGGAAATGCACTTGCTTTGCTAATGCACCGAGAAGCAGCGTCGGAGGAAAGGATATTTACCGGCGCGCAACTCTGTCTTGGGCGAGGTGCAGTAACCGCCAGCTCTGCTGCTTTAGTATCCCGGAATCGAGAAATTGACCGGGCCAAATGACGTTGCTTAGGGATATATTGAGTTGAACAACGTTGTTAATCTCGAATGGCGTCTGGAGCGCTGTATGAAATTTTTATATTCGAGCTCGCAACATCCACCGCGCAATTCTCAAGGTTCCTTGTTGAAAAATAGGAGAGAGATGTATTCGAAGCTGATCGATTGCCGATAGAGCGGAAGACTCTTTCTCTTGGCTCTCCGCTGGCGCTTAACTCGTTCTCGAGACGTTATTCAATTCAGTGCTCTCGTTCTCCCTCTGAGCATAACGACGACGACGACAGCGGCGCTCGACGCGTTTGTTACAAGACGGACGGTACATCTGGAATGTCTCGAACTTTGCTTACCACCCGCCCACGGAGGGATTATTCGAGGTAATCCGATTGCGCATCGCTTCCGCGCCTCCGTCTTCCGCCGCGTCGTGTATTTCGCTCCGCTGGCACCTTACACTTCCCGTTTATTTGCTTTCTTCGCCGCGCCGACGCCGCGCCGCGACTGCGGCTTTAATTTTCTGCGTCGCCGTGTTCATTGTCCCGGCTCGCGCGCTCGAAAAAGTCGTACGGGGCGAATTGTCAGACGGGGATTGGGGATCCGTTTGCTTTATCTTCGTCGCGTTGGCTCGGGTTTGTAGGTGGAAAATTGAAAGGGTTTTTTTTCTCGATGGCTCGAAGAGCTGGAGTAGAATATAACAGTTTTTATGGAGTATAACTATGGTAAAAAGCTAGTATTTTTGGTCCGTACGTTCTCTTTTTAATCAACATAAATTGAGAGTTTTCAAATTTTGAAATTTTACCCAGGTTAAGGAAGAAATTTTTAAATTTTTTAAATTTTATAACTTATTACTCTCTAAACGCTCCTGCTGGATAACACGAGTTTATCTTCTGCAGCGAGGAACTTTTAATACTAAAATCCCAAAAAATAAAGTTTTTTTCTAATTTTCATTTTTAAACGAAAGTGCAAAAAAATTGTTTCACTATACAGTAAAGCTTTTAGTTTTTTTTTTATAAAGATTGATGTACTTATTTTCATCTTTGTTGCGTGCGCAGTCGAAGGCAAATGAGGCGATAAATTTATTTCTCCAGCTTTTTAATGTAATATACTACCTATTTTCGACGGCTTTGAAATTTTGACGTATTTAGCCCTTTCATCGATCCATCTCATCTCTCTTCGCGACCTCCTCGATGGAAAGCCTTCTCTCCTTCATTCTTCTCGGGTCCTGTCGATTTTTTTTCCTCGGTGGAAGGAAAGTGCGCGGAATCGTGATCGATTCACCGACGGAAGATTTCATTCGAAAAGTTCCGAGAGCGGCGATGTATATTCGGCGGGGAAAAATATTTACCTTTTTCATATGCGCATTTCCGCATAAGTATGTTTGTATGCATGGATGCGGGGGGAGGGGGGGTCTTGAAAGTTTGCTCGTGCAAGATTGCCCGGGACTTTTTATGGGCGCCGACGCGGGTCCTTTTCAAGGGTCTAACCTTAGCAACCTTTTCGACTTTTACGTGTTTTTCGATTTTTATCTTTGATTTACCAGCGCGAGGTCGTATTTGCATTTCTAAGCGATGATTCTTGGAGATTGAAAAACCGAAGACGCCCCCCGCTAAAATGGAATATACGCGAAGTCTTCAAAAGCTTCGGCCTGAATTTGAAATCTAATAATCGTAATTAAACGAGTCGCAAAAGGGACGAGAGCTCTTAGAAGTAATTAAAATGCAAGCAAAGTATCAGTAATCCCCCCCGAGGAAGCGATTCAAATTTCGCTTTCCAGCGGGGCCATTTCCCTCGCCGCTTTCACGGCTTGTTTGTACTTAGTTCTATCCCGCTCCGGGCGTCTTCCTCCTTTTTCGTCATCTCTTAGTCTCTCCCGGCACTTTCTTCCCCCCCCCCCCCATCCTTTCTGCTCGTCGGCCTGAGGAGGGAGGAGGGCGGGGTAACGACGACAACGACTTCCGCTCGTTGAGCACAGATGCAACGGCGCTCTGGTCTCATTACTTCCGACAATTTCCAAGAGTCTCAACTCGCGCGCGAGCGCGATTCCATCCTGGGAGGCGCCTATACCTCTCGAAGCTCCTTGTAATCCGCCATTGAAAAACAGGACGCGTTAGTGCCGCGCTTCCGCCCGTGATAATTTTCGACGCTAATTATTCCCCGAGGAAGAACGCCAATCGACCGCGCCAATTTCATTCGATAAGCCGCGCTTTTATCGCGCGGCTTTCGATTCGTTTGTGAAAAAAAACTGCTTTGTTCCGCCGTTAATCTTTGACGCGATCAGCTTAATTGATTGCCTTTGTCGGTTGCCGCTGCTTGCGATTTCATTTCTTCGAAGTTATTGGTTTGCTCGTTTTCCCGACGATCATTAAGTTTTCTTTGCGACTCGAGGGAATGAAAACAGAAAAAGCATGTTTCCTGTAGTATAAGGAGGATGCCCACGAGTACAATAATTAAAAAAAAAAAAAAATGGGGCGGCACCCTTAAACGTATTGAAAAAATTACACAAAGTATGCTATTTATTTAAAATGAAACGTTTTAAGTAATAAAAGGGGTGCGAAGTTTATTCTGTAATTACTCAACTTCTCCGCAGCTAAGGAGATTAATTTTTTTTTTAATTTAACGTTTTCTCGCGTTCTGAACGATGGCATATAGGTTTCAGAGATTATTCTTTGTGGGCACAAATCAATGTACTCGTGAGCATCCTCCTTTGCGTTTTCGAAGAAAAATGATAACTATTAGTCGTCTTTACTATAGGTGTTTTAATTAAGTTATTAATAACGAATGACGCCCGGATGATTAAAATTTTGATGGATTGAGTTTCTATTCTGTTGATATCATCATACGTGTCAAGAATAGAGTACCTTCATGCCGGTTCTATTTACACTATTGCAATACGCTCTGAGTAATTGAACTTTTTATTGCACTTTTATGCGCACTAAACAAGATCGAACGCGAGTTCGATCCATCGCATAGATTAACTGCGGTCTGATGTAAGTAAAAAGTTTCGCGAACGGAAAATTAGCTGCGGGTTAATTATGCAATTTGGCTGATCGACTGTACGCATATCATAAATTTGTTCGATATTTTAAAGCCCGATGAATTATTCAGCAAGCCTTTAAATATTGTTTTGGAGTAAAGGACGAACAAATTACCTCCGCAATAATGGCTTTCTATCGATTCTCATCGGCTCGACGTGTAAAAATGACCAAATTCGAAAAAAGTACAACTTGAAAAAACACAGTATTTTATCAATTACTTCGCCAGCTCGAAATAAAGGCGAAGAATCGCGCCGCGAATCTCGATTCTCCTGTTTTGCGCGCCGTATAAAAGCGTGCAATTTTCCGCCGCGGAGCACAAAGCCAGACGCGACGTTCGATGAGCTTTCGCCGCTAGGCGCTCTTGATTTTTCGGGCGAAAAAGAGGAGGCGCGAGTTTCGTCATCGAGAGACGCCGAGTGTCTATTTGCTCAGCCGCTGCGCTTCCACGAAATGCCGCGTCAAGGACAGTGGCTTTCGTCTTCGATACTGATCGATATCGCTCTTCGACGAATTGTCAGTCAGTTATGTGACGGAGTGCGATGTTTAAATTGGATTGCATAATTTAGCAGCGAACGTCGGGTAATCTTAAATTTGCCGAATATATGCATTAGTTAGAGAATTTAAACGTGCCTTTTCCCGGAGAAAAACTTGCAACATTCTCTAAAAATAAAATTTCAACAAGCTGTCAATATCAGTATTCCACGTGTAACGACCTGTACATAATCATTTTTGAATGTTTCATTACAAAGATCCTAAAGTTATTTTCGTAAGATCGGTCAATTATTTAAATAATTATAGAAGGATTTATTGATACTTTTGTTGGACTCGCAAAAATAAACTCTACTCGCAGTCAATCTTGCCGACTGCTTTAAATAACATCGCGAGTGTCAATAATCAACTCTCAAAAGTACACGCTGTTCCAATATTTGCTTTGCCATTAAATTGACTCATCGCAAATCTTGGTGATTCCTGCTAAACGATATCGCTCGATACCTCCGAAGGCTTAACTACTGAATGAAAAAAATCGAATTTAATCGAAACTGAATTTTCGCGCGGTCTAAAAAAAAAAAAATCCATCACCGACATCCGAACGGTCCGAAATTAACTCTCCCCCATTCAAACCGCTCTAATAAAACTACCAGCCGTCGCGAGCTAATAACTCAGCGGCTTCGAAAACGCGAAAATCCGCGCCTTTAATAAACATCGACAGGCAGAAATTTATTAATCTCTGCCTCGCGGTGCTTTAATCTTCCAAGTTCGGAAATGAGGCCGCGGCCGGATTAGCTGAGACGCCCCGTTTCGGGCAGCTGGTGCGTCGTCGTCGCAGACGCAGATTAAAACGGAACGGGGGGTGGGGGTTGAGAATGTAGGCCGATGGGCTGGCAAGCTGATCAATTGGGATACAAATTACCAAGATGATGTTAGTTTCCAGGCCCGACTCCGTCGGTCAGTTCCCGGCCGGATTATATACGGCGGGACATAAACTCTGAGGAAAGGCAGGGAAGGGAGCCTTGCAACTTCAGGTCGATGACTATATCGTCTATTCTGCGACGTAGAATTCAAATTCTAATCTTGGCATTTAAGCGAAGATTGACGCTTTTCGTTTCGCGAAATCGAAAGGGATTACAGTGGGTTTTACATCATCTACACAGGAAGGAAATTGTAACCCAGCTCGGTGAAAAAAGGGCGCAAAGCCAAGCATTCAAAGGTGGAGAAAAAGTGTCTGATAGAAAAAAAAGAAGAGGAAAGTTTAATTAAGTCGCGCGGTGTCCTGTGGCAGAGGAGAAAAACCAAATTGTTTTCCCCGACTAGAGGCAGGCGGCGCGTTTCAGCGATGTGTGGACTTTACATCAATTCTCGAGTTGACCTTCCCCGCCGAGTTGTAATTTATATTACGTACGCCGCTGGTTACTAATTCGCCCCTGAATGGCTATCTACCAAAGTGCACTGAACAGAATTTTATTCCATGCATATTGGATCGTTAAAACTTCACTTTATAAATGTGCGCTTTCGCTAATCAGACTTTGTTGCGATCCTTTTTCGCGGTGAATTACATAAAGAAATCCTGAATTGATTTAATTCCGAGCGAAAGGAGTTAAACGTTAAACTTCGAGGCCAGAGGAATGCAGCTTGAATTTTTGTTTGAGTAAAGCATTAGAAGTCAGAAGGAAAAGCAATAATTCCATCAAAATATATCCCAAAGACAAAACGCAAGACCGAAGAGGAACGAAAGGAAAATAAGAAATAAAGCGCGTTCCTGCGAGCGTCCGTCTTTCCCGGAAAGAAGAACCCGGATAACTCTCGGCGGATAAAAGTATAACCGAACTTTCATAATAAACGATCATCGAGTGTCCGACATCCTGCAGGATATCCCGCGCGGCTCCTCGTTCGCGCTCCGGGAAACCAGCGGCAGAGTCCAGAGAGATTTCGGCTCCTCGCGCCGAGTTATCGATAAATATGCCGCTGCAAACTTTTCGATATATAGACGGCCGGGGGGGGGGGAGGGGGGGAGGGGGGAAGTTGCGGCGAGTAATGGAGGCCGAAATTTTCCTCGTTACTCCGGAGGCAGGCGCGTAAATTACTTAAGTGGAAGGGCGGAGGCCGGCTTCGAAGTCACCTAATATTAATACGCGTCGGACGTCGTCGCCGCCGCCGCCGCCGCATTTTCCGGATAGTTAGATGCCTGATCGGATTAGCAGGCTTATGGCATTAACCCCGGGCGGCTTCTCTTGCTGTGGGCGCATCGACGTTATTCGAATTTCGAGCGAGTTTTGGTTTTTTTTTTGCTTTCGGACTGCGCAGCTCGCAAAGTCGGTTTTGTACACCGGATGCAATGAGTTCGGATGCATTAGGAGTTTCGAATAATTCAAAATCGAAGCTTCTGGTTCTGGAAGGAGAGTTACAAGGAAATTATTCATTCGCGAATACAAATGAGATTCGTAAACAATGATTACTCAAGGTATACTACTTCGGTGGAGTCAACGGTAGATTCACCAAATAATTCAGCGGCGAATTTCGGACGATAAACGCGGCCTCTACACCGGCATTTTTTCAGTCTTCCTCCTCCGTCGCGTAATGAAACAATAATAAACCGCGGTCACGGAATATACATCGACGGCCCTATAAACCGGGGCGGCACCTGCCGCTGCACGCGAAGACTCGCTGCGTCTTCCTGAAAATCGGCGGACACACATGCGAAAGCGAGATTCTCATTACGAGTTAATGCTTTAACCTTGCGCCGAGGGATTCCTAATTGGGCTGACTTTGCCCGGCGGTCGCGTGCCTCGAGGGGCTTCTGTCGGGCGTTCGGTGATATGGGAATTTACAATTTTCTCTTTTTTTTTTATCGCCGATTCCGTTAAGAGATTTTGATGAATTCTTTTTTGTCATGCCGGCGGGCTGTACTATTTTTAGCGATGATTGCTGGGAACTGTTCATTTTGGTAGTATATTATTCGATTGAAGTCTTTCTCCCCGACTTTTTCAATTGAATCTATTTAATTTTAAGCGAAAAGTATAGCAATGATTGTATTAGAGATTGATACATGTTTTACTTTTAGTTTGAGTTTTTTACTTTATCATTATAAAATATTTAGTTTACGATTACACCCTCACGATTGGGGGTAATTTTTTCAAGCAATTTTCTGATTATACGCGGAAGTTGTTTAGATTTAATCTCCTCGGTTATTATTTTAAGCAAATTACCGCAGCTCGGGCCACCGCGTACGTGATTAAATGCCATACAGTAATTGGGGTGTACAGTTAATTTGGAAATAAACGGTTTCGAAACGCGCTCGCGCGCATTTTTAATTAGTCTCTCAAAAATGCTCTAATAAATAGATATAGATGATAGTTTGGGTAATCGCGCGGAGCTCGAGCTGTTTGAAATCAATTTTATTATTAGTTACCGTCGCGGCTTGCGGCCTGGGCGAAACAGCTTGCCGTAATTAAACCGCTTTAATTAGAATTTCCTCGAGTTTAAAGTGCTCTTAAAAATTAAAATACGACGACAGAATTATTTTTGTAATGATCCGGCTTCTAATTAGAGCGCTAAAATTCCAAGTTTAATCCCTTGAAACTTCGATGCACTCCATTAGAATTGAAATCTCCTTGAAATTTCCCAAAACGGAGCACGTTCCTCCCTGGTAAAAAGCGTGAATTTTGAATGGCTTTTTGTTAATTAGGCGAATTAAACTCTGCTACTATAATATGCAACTTGTACATATATCATAAAGGTGCATGTAATTTCACAAACAGAATTATTATTTTGAATAATTATAAGTCCATTGTAATATTAAATTCATAAGCGGGTTTGCGTATTATATAAGTGCAAATGAAAAGTAAATGAAAAAATAAATGAAATATTATCGAATCAAAATATAATTAGTTAAAAGTAATGCTCGAGAGTACTCGTAATTATTATATACTTGATGTAAAATAAGTAGATAGCAATTGTACAGCGAAACCCACTCTGATATTTATGGCATCTAAATATGACACTGAAATTATGAACGTACGCCCACAGTCTAATACATTGTAACGCAAATACTAATAAATAAGTCCATAAACATACTTTATTCATTAAAGAGTCATCTGTAGACGATGCAGAAATTGCCATCTTTTACTTTTATTACTTCTTTTTTACTGCATCATTTTACATTATCCACACAAAGCTAATTTGTAATATACAGACCATTCTCGATCTCTTAACTATTCGCTTTAAATTCGCAGCTTCAGGTGACCAGAAGCTAATTAGCTCGAGGCTAAAGCGCTTTTCCATCGAGGTGAAAAATAAACCCAGTTGAAAAGAATGCAAAGTTTCTCCGATATTCGCAGGTACCGACGGCAATCCAAACAACCATTTGCTCGAGCAGCAACAAACGGCATCGATCGCCCGGCACATAATGGCTCTCGGCGCGGCGTCTGTTACGTTCAATCGCGATTAGACCTCTCTCCTTTGTGCGCGAAAAAAATGTAAGGCCCCCGAGAGAAAACTCGTTCGTCGACGCGCACTATTTCGGAAGAGCTCGCACGTACTTTTCACCTTTGTAGATAATGCAGCTATGGCAGAGGGAAGAAGAAAGGAGGCCCGACAGGGCGGAGCTGCACCGCAAGGGGAATAATGAATTATCGACTTTTTGTACATCCTGTTGCAGAGCTGTTGATGCTTCGAGCTTTGAGAGAACGGCGCGCAAAAAGATTTCTGATAAATGGAAAGCTGCGATTGTTTTCGAAAATATATAGGCGAGGCGAGCGAGACGTCGGGGTAAAGGGGACTTCAGATTGCAGGTTTCGAAAAGATTTTTTTTTCTCTCATTTGAAAGTTTTTAGTTCGCGGATGTTTTCGTGTTTTGAAATAAGCGGAGCTTTTCAATACCGAGTTTAATACTTTTCTAAGTTTTAAACTCATGTTTTCCTCGGCATATTCAGGACTTTTGGAGAATGAAAAAAGTTTATAATGAAATTAGCCTGTTCTCGAAAGTATTATAACGAAAGAAGTCGTGTTTCTTTAAATGAAAAATATAAGGCTAAAACTTGGTTCTTCAAAATAATTCCGGGCGAAAGGATTATTTTCACGCTGAGAAACGAGCAAATATTTTTCCTCCTTACATTAATGATCGATCACGAGAACAAGGTATATTTCTGGATTAGCAAGAAATATAAAGCAGCGTTAGGTCTGCGAAGGACCTCGTTTATGATGATCATTACTTTCGCGCGGCGGCGGCCCTTAAAGAAAAAGCCCCGAGCAAACAAAGCTCAACTTATTAGGACGCTTCAGCGTGTTCGCCTCGGGAAATCAGATTTGCGCTTTATGAGAATTTAGGCGCGTTTTCCAAGGTCGTCCGAAAAAGAAAAAAAAAACTATTTCAATTCGACGCGCGAAGAGGAGGCTTTTCGGAGGATATATATAACCCACAAAGCGTAAATTTCAATGTTATTGCATTAGGAGGGCCGAGGGAAGATCGCGGAAAATCCCCAATACACGCGGCGACACCTCATTGAAATCCCCGAGATACCCTTCCTTTTAAAAGCAGAGAGAGCTCGCGGCTAATAGCAAAGGTGACTATCACTTCGGCCGCGTCAGCAGAAAGGGCTCCCAATATGCTGATGACGGGGCGATTCTCGACGTTATACACCGTTTTCTGCTTTTTTTTCGGGCCGTCCCTTCGCCCACTCGGTCCTCCTCCATTGACCGACCGCGACAGGCTTTTCCAGGCCGGATTTTCATTCGGGACGTTTATTCACTCTCGGAGCTCTCGGGCCCTCATAAATAAAATATTAGCAGCGCGAAGTGTACGCGAGGCCGCTCGCCTGGAAAGAGGACCCTGAAATAATCGGCGCCCCGCGCGCGCCGCCGCGCGGTTTTACGCGTCCTCTTCGCATTGGATTTCGATCAGGGGGCGATCGCTTTTACCCCCCGGAATATTGAAAGCTCCGCGGCTGTAAGAGCCGCGGTTATTAACAGTTTAGGCGGATGGGTGAAGATAAATGAGCGGCGCGGGGATAAAGTTGGGCAAATTGAACTATCGCCTGGGCGTTTAATCGGGTTTGCACCTTGCATTTTAAAGCCGGTGACTGGCGGCGGAGATAAATGAATCAAGCAGCATTTAACAATGTTTGAACTTGCTTCTTTATGCACGATGACGTGTGTTCAGAGAACTTTTCTTTTTGTTTACCCCGCATAGCAGACTTTTATCGAATGTCTCTTTTATTCCCCCTTTATGCGATCTGTGTATTAAGTCGAACAATTTGTATAATAACGGCACATTTTATACAATGATTTGTAAATTTTCAAATTACAATACGCCCGTCGAAATCGAGGTCGCATCCTTATCCCTTCGGATCAACTGACCGATTAAATCAGTCGACTGAAAATTTAGGTTGCACACATTATTGAGCCCACGCAACGGCACAACACTTCCGCCTAAACGGTTTTCGAATTCGCGCGTACAAAATCCATTCGACATCCGTCTTGCCATGCGCCGCTGCAAAGAAACCGCTGCCGCGAGAGAGAGAGAAAGGCACGTGTATATCGCGTGGGTGCACATCTAAACTTCGTCCTCGTTTCGGCGTAAGCAAATACAGCCGAAGTCGATTACGGGCAAGGCGCGCGCACAGGGCGGCCGCGCGGCAGTCTCTCGTGTCGGGGGGCGATTTCTGCTCGAGTCGCTCGAGGGTAATGGGCAGGTCCAGAGAAATCGCGCTGATTTGTCGTGCGTGTATATACACTCGCAAGCCGCCGATTTCCGAATCAAGTACTCGGTCGCGCGTCGATCGCGCGAAATCGACGACGTAATTCCTCGGGACATTGACGCGGCCGACTGCTGGGCCTCGTTAATTCCGAGAGCCCTCGGATATAACCGAGTTCCTTTCTCGTTTTTTGGCTTCGTTAGGGATTAGACGGCGGACGATGATTGATGCGATTTATTCTTGGCGCTTCAATTGTGCTTCCTTGGATATTTTTAGACGTGGATATTCCGTCTGTTTAAGGGATTACAAGTTTAATGCGCAGAGGGAATGATTTATTTAAGTTTTTGTCGAGCACGACAAAGTATCACAGTTGATACACGGTGATTAATTATTCGAATTATTTATCCGATCCTCCGTCGAGGTTGAACTCTTTATCGCGCGACAGTGAATATTATCCAGCACTTTAATCATCGCCGGCAATAAAAACCAGCTCCGAATTTTAAAAGCCGCCCGCACACGCGGCTCGTCTCCTCGAGAGCCGACGAAATCAGGCGCAAAACTAAAAAATTCCATCCGAGCGCGGCCGCGGAGAGCGAACTTTTTGAAACTTTGAAAGATCCCCGCGCTCTCTCGACGCCGAAAATTCGAAACGAGGACCGACGGAGCCCCGCCGCGCGAGCAAAAAAAAAAGGAAAAAAAGGAAGAGCAAATGGAATTCCCGTCAGCGGCAGCTCGCGCCGGGAAACGACTGCATTTCCGTTAATTGAATTGCCGCAAGGACGTCGCAGCCGCGGATTTGGCGGAGCGAACTCGGAAGAGAGTCCGGGGGCCAGACTTGGCTTAGAAGATTAGCTTCCGCTCATATCGACCGCCAACTGCCGTGTTTTTCTTCGGACTCTCTCGTCCCCCGGGTGGAAAGCGTGCACGGAGACGCCGTTTATTCGAGAGCGCCTTGTTCCAAAGCCCGTTTCGTCCCGTCGAGTTATTTTATTGGACGATTAGAGGGAAGGAACTTGGTTATAGTTTGGCATTTACTTTGGAAATTTCGGCGCGGTTTCGCGTCGAATGAAAAAAAAGGAAATTTACGTTTGGATTCGGAGCCGATCGGAGCGAGTTTGCTTGATTAACTTGCGAGATGCGCCTTTAAAAGGAAAAAAAGTCCGAATATTAGCATGCAAATGAATTGGCCAGTTCTGGAAACTGGGACAGTAAAAACTTCTTCCCTTCGCTTCTCCCCTCTCTGACGGCGACTTTTTTTTGCCGCTACGGCAAAATACAGGCGTTGAAGTGTGTCAATATATTTACGGAGCACAACTGCATGCAATCGCACGTAAAATAGTTCGTTAGGGCTACTTAATGTTTAAGCCTCTGCGAGAATAATCGCTCAACTCTGTTTACGCTCTGCAGCTTTTCGCGCTTGCCAAATTTAACGTATTTAATTTTAATCATCGTTGCTTCTAGCATTTTAATAATTAGACTTTAAAAAAATGTTCAGTGAAACTTGTTAGCGCAAATTTTTGCCTGGATTAATAAAGTTTCGATGTCGACGGGATCGAGGTCAGGTTTTAATCTGAATAAAAATGGATTTCGGTTTTCTTATTCAAAGCCATAATTCAGAGTTCCAGGAAATTTTTCTTTGATTCGAAAGGAAGTAGAGTAGATGACTTCGATATTTTCCACTTTCCCGCTCAACGTCTCCGGCAGCGACTCTAATTTTTCCTTCATCTTTCCGCGCTCCCCGAGCCGATTTTTCACGCTCCTCAAAAGTAAGCCCTCGCCACTTCGGTCACTTTATAACTTTTCGGCGAGTTTCGAAAGTTTCGATCCGACGAATTAACTTTCTCTTCGTCAAGATGAAATTGAATTGTGAAAATAAATAAATTTCCCGGTATAATATCGTAATCGGATCAAGTACTTATCGACATTATCGACTGACTACTTCAACTTTTAAGAAGAAGACGCATACTTCCGCGGGTCATTAAAGAGTTCAAGAAGCTATTTCATTAGGGAAATGTATCGATGGCACTACCTAAGAAGTTTTCTGTAACCATTTGACGTTACCACATATGACAAAACATTTAGTTACATGTATTACATTTCAATGATCCATTTTATTTACTTACTACCGCAATTAAATTCTCTTCTATTTAGTTCATCCGAATTCTAGTGCATAAAAAATACTTCAAAAAATTGAAATCACCCAAATGGTGAATTTTTTCTCTGACAAACTTCCCTCGATACCTCCGTCAAATCAACTAATGGTGTTTCGAACTTCTTTTGTAATGTTTTCTTCGCGGCCAGCAACTTCCTCTCAACTCAACAAAGCCCTTTGCACTCACAGAATTTTTCTCCCCTACAAGGCTACTCCAAAGTATTAACATCTCCTAAGTAATTAAACCTCTGCTTAAAAATTAATTAAACGCCTTCTCAAACGCTTCCGCGAAAGGCGCGCGCCATCATCACGTGTCGCCGCGCGAAGCTGCAGGCTTTACGCGCCCTTCGAAAAGGTTTAGCTCCTTCGCAGGGAGTATTTCAGTCTCTCGGCGGTTCGGAAGTGTATATAACTAACAGTCCACATTACTGCGGGCGGGAGCCGAATTTTACCTCACCGCGTCCTAGACAAATGCGTCTCTGCGGGACACGGGCTAATGTTCCGGCTCGTACCGATGGCCCCTTAGACCTCGAGTTCATTACGAGAGGAGGTACGAGCAGCCGAAGCTGTTAAACTGCGCTGATGACAGGTATCCATTATTTTCCTACAAATTAATTCACTCGCCAATTCCCGATGCGCCTTTCATTTGCGAACCACAGCATCTCTCTCGTCTTTTGTTCAATGCCCGTGATATAATACACGTTTTCACCGAGAATAATTACCGACTATTCCGTGGATACAGTCGACGAGTTACGTCGTATTCTACGTTGCATCACCGATGACTCTTGAAACTGTGTATGCACAATGAAATATTTAATAAAAAAGTGACGATCCTCGGAGCTGCACTTTTCCTTACACGCCAAAGGATCAAAATTATGCTCGAAAGAGTCGACTCGCGAATTCCCCGAGGACTGAAATTTCACTCCCAGAAATTCAATTTACGCGAATCCCGGAGAAATTCGCCTAACAGCGCTTTAAAGGAGCCTGCACGCCTCCGTGCTCCGCGGCAGTAAAGGGTGTAGTGGAAGTTTGTGCGCGGGGCCATAAAAAATTTAGAGGATAATTCAAGAACACGGCCTTGTAAGACGAGACGAGTCGAGAGAGAGAGCGAGGTGCAGCTCGCCTCGTCACTTTCGCTTTCTTCCCCTCGTCCGTCTCTCGCGTGCGGCTCTCCTCTGCTTCCGGCGAAAAAGTAAACATTTTCCCCCGTCAAAATATTCAGTCGTGAATACCGACCTTTTATTCCACAGCTGGAGAGGTCGCGTATCGCGGTCGGCTGCCTTTGTTTGGCTACATATAGGCATTGACGTTTAGTAGATGCTCTAACGGTGGCAGTAAATCTGGACCTTTGCAGGTCAACAATATTCATCGATGATTATTGTTTGCGTTTACAAACTTTGACAACGGACCTACGCTGAAATATCGTAAAATGCATTGCCGTTCGAAATTTAACGAGTGGAAGCATATGGAATGCTCGAAGAGAAATTAACGCGAATATTTCATTGGACGGAACTGATTCATTTTGGAGCCATTAACTCCGCAGCGATGAATTTAAAACCTCCCTTTTAATCACGAAAAACAGCTTTAATAACCTTTGCGCTGAAGGGGCATAAAAATTTTGATTAAAAATCCCCGGCCGCGAAAAAAGAGGAGAGAGAGAGAGAGAATTGCGCGAAAATCTAATGACTGCTTTTCGCACTGATCCCTGCCATCCGTCTTTGATCGTTGCACACCTCTTGCTCTCTTTTTCATGCATTCTTCTTTAATGAGAGCGATTCATTAGGGAGCTTTTTATCGTCCCGTGAAAAAGAGCGAGCTTACCCCCACCCTGCCTCTTCTTCGGGGAATTTTGCCTCCTAACGAGCGGGGAGTTACTCACTTTAATTTCACCACACTAATACTCGCATTATAATAATTTCTGAAACCTCCTTTTACGATCCAGATGAGAGGTTGAACGTTCAGCCGAGCTAAAAATCGATGCGCGGGCGTGGAAAAACCCTATTCGACACAAAGGTCTTCAGACGGTTGTCTTTGTTTACCTGTTCGTTACGGCGTTTACAGCGCGTAATTGTGCTAATTTCCATGCGGTATTGCGCTCTCGGTACACTCGACCGCATCGATATTTGACGCTACACGACTCCCAAGTAATTGATTTGCTTAATTACTGTTGTGAAGGCAAAGCACTCGCTTGGAAACGCGCAAGAATTGAGTATAGAGGCTGCTGTTTCAGTCGTAAAATTGTCGAACGAGCTACTGCTGCCCCCGAGGTTATGTTAATTGAACCTTCGCTTAGTAATGATAACGGAAAAATAGGCTCCAGCTTAATTTGATTAAATGCTAGTTTTATTTCGAAAATTATCCGATATCGATGTAGATTATCAGTTAGGAAATATTTCTACGTCAATGTAAATTTAATTTCGAATCCATTAGACTAATAATTTTCCACTTATCACATTTGAATGTTTCAATTGAAGTGCAATTGAAATATGCTGAAAGGTCGCAAATAATTGAAAACAATTTATTATTATTAAAGAGCTTTAGAAATCGTCTTGTTATTGAAAAATATTTTTTTAATTTTCCCGTTTATCGTGCCTTTTCTAAGAAAACACCTTTTCTTACGTTCCCATTAACAACCCTTGACGCGCATAATTTAATGAAAAATTGTAGGAGAAAATGAGGTGTTAATAAACACGCAATTTAGACCTTTGCCTTTGAAAATTAAGCTGCGTTTTAAGAACATTCATTAATCACGTTTTATCTGCAAAAAAAATTATACTCTTAGAAAAGAAAACTGCCGTTTCTAAAGGAATTTATTGAATTCAGTCATTAGTAGATCGATCTCTTTAAATATGATATACGTTCAAATGACCAGAATTAGGTTGCCATTTGGAGGTTTAAAGACGGCAATTACACCCATGAAAATTCCAATAATCTTTCTTGAGAACAATGACAAATAAGTGATTTATAGAGTTTGTATCCCAGAAATTCCGCTAAATATAAAAGTCATCTGCCTTAAACCGGCAGCCTGAATATTTCAAAGAACCGGAAACTTTGCATTCTTATATCGTGCGAGAATCCTCTTTTTTACGCTGAAAAATGAATGAAAAAGTGATCTCATAAGGTAAAAATAGAAAAGACGAAATAATTGTAACTCGTCAAAGGACTCCCCGGGCGGTTTCAATACTTCAAGAGCCGTTTCATTAGCGTGACCTCCACAGCGACATTTCAATAGTTTCGCGGATGCGGCGTGTCCTCGGGGAAAGAACGTCAATTAACCTTTTAACCGGAACTTTTGTCTGAATGTTCAATGCAAGCACGATAATTGATTTCTTCGTTTCTATTTTTTGCTTCAGATTTTACTTTTTGGTCTCCGAATTGCGATCCTTTACAGAATACACGAACATAAAAAGGTTAATTCTTTTGACTCTATTGTCATTATAAAAAGCTGTTTAGCAAGGATTTAAACGTTTACTAAACATGCAATAACCCAAAAATCCATTCGCAACTCTAGAGTCCCGACCCATACCAATTCTTTACAACGAAATCCAACGTGCAGCTAATTACGGCTTACGATCATTACACCAAAGACCGTCGTCAAAACGAAACTAAAAACCGAAAGCTCCAAGCTCGAGGATCCGCCTAAAGCAGACTCGGCTCTCGGGCGCGGAAGACAACCGGTAAATCGAATCAAGTCCCAAAGTTCGGCGCGCAGAGCCGCGTGTACATCTCTCGCCTAACGGTTAACGCTCGTCGGAGGTGGGGGCGATACGCGTAACGAGCAGCTGCGAGCCTTTCATCGAGTTATACACCCCGGGCTCACGGACAAAGGAAAACTCGCGCCCCCCCGCGCCCCGGCTAACTAACCCGTAATTGTGTCCGGTGTGTATAGCCTTAAACCTCCCGCCACAAAGGCGACGCCGCGCGGACGTCGGGGAGCTTTGCCTACCTGTCCTTTCTTTGCCGGCGGAAACTTTACGCCCCTCCCGCGGCCGGAGTAATCCACCCCACCCGAATTATGGGAGGCCCGAGGAGGATTCGAGCTTTTTTGGTAGCCGCGGGAGAAAGAAGGGCTATAATCTCGCGGGCGACTGCTGAATTTTTAAGCACGGAATATTCGGGTAATTTTACCCGCTGGTTCGGGGGCGGTTTTTTTTTGTTAATAGAATGGAGAAAGGTTTGATGAATATTGTGCAAATTTATTGCTCAATTATTTAGAATTTATGAGGAAGGGGAGCTTTTCTGATACAAACCTTTTTGTCTCCTATTTCCTGGTGGCTCCACTTCCGCGTGTCATGTTATATATTGGGTTAAAAATTAAATAAGCTTTCTAAAGAAAATTCCTCCTTTAAAAAGTAATTCTAGTTCAATTGAAACATCTACCAATGGCAATGCAGATTTTTACACTATTTGAGTAAAGCCATTACGAGCTTCTGATGTAATTGGTGTAAAGCTTCTGTTAAACGATGCGGTCAACTCTTGGTAATGACAATTTATGCGAATCGATTTACCGATTATTCAAGTAGTTTGAAATTGCTCGCGGCATCACTTCGGATAGGAATGATTTTTTGTATAGAAATAACTTCTTTGCAGCAACTCTTTGAACATTGACATCTTTCATTCTCAGGAACACCATTGTTTTTCATTTACAAGCGAGCCCACAAACGGAATAATTATACGGGGTTACAGGGCGAATTTCCGTAAAGCTCTCGCTCAGAAAGTTGTGTTCGTCCAAACGCAGGAATTCCTGGCAAAGAATAGCTACTCGTCCCCCTCCCACCCTCCCTCCGGGGAGAGTAGAATGTTTGAAGTATTCGCGGAAGCTCTGATTACACCGCAAATCCTCAAAGGCATTTTTTCCGCAAGAAACTGTCTTTCAGTGTAATTCAGAAAGATGCTTTTTCCACGTACGGCAGGATAATACCTTGTACCTGTCTTCGAGCGCTTTTCAACCGCATAAAAAAGAAAAAGAGGGACTCTGCGGCGCAGAAAGAGTCTTCTTTCGTTCGTTAGGGGAGAGCCGCAAAGGTGCACACCCAAGCTCGCTTCTTATTATTCTGTCAAAGAATTGTATTCGGGTTCGGATTACTGGCGTGTACCTGCTTTCTTTAATCATCGTAACCATCGAGCCTTCCGTGTATTCTGTCCCTTCGTTCGTCGTTAGTGCGGTTCCTCGATCCGCGCTCGAAGCACTCGGCTGTTATTTACCCTGGCTGAACTCCTGTTATCGTACAGGCATAATTGTTGCCTGCTTCCAACCTTTTTTAAATGTAGCAGTTTTTTCTTCAACCTTAAATAAATAAAACCTTAACGCTCGTGCTAAGGAACATTAAGATCAAGCTTGAAATGCGTCCGAAAATCGTCAAGCTTAACAAGCTTTAGTCCTCGCCCTCTTCCGGGAACAGAACGACACTCTTAAAATTCATTACGCAATAGCCGCGCGCACCATTAGCCCCCCGTTTATTAGGTGCAAGCGCAGCCGTTGCGCGACGGTCAGGCAGATTATAAAAAAGTTTTCGAGCTAATAACAATAAACGGACAACGCGAGAGGCCGGCCGGAAATAGCCCGCGGGGGGATCGCGTCACCGAGCTCGTAATCGCGAGGAGAGCCGCGCGAGCTCTCGCCGAGCGGCTAATTGAAGTAGAGCCGGAGAGAACTGTGTATACGAAAAGGCGAAACAACGAGAAAATTGAAAACGCCCGTGGAGTGGACGGGGAAAGTCACTTTCAGAAATTTCTCCCTCCCCCCCGCCCTCCGCGCGCACTCGAGATCGCGCTTCGATGGAACGACGCGCTCGTCGGGCGACGCGGGGACGAACGCGAGTGCAGAGAAGTGCGCGATTGCGAGCACTTGCTGCTAAATAAGTTCGTTTGGAAAATTTTCGATATCGCACTGGCTGCCCGGGGACGGTGTACGGTTGGCGATACGTCTTTTCGACTAGGCTTTATTGCCTGTTGTACGGGCTCGAGCTTTTCTGATATAACTTCGAGAGCCCAGTCGTTCTGGTTCAACTGAAAGTGCAATTATTGAGCAATTTCTGTTAATTTCGGTTGGGGTAATTTGGTAAATGATTTTTATAGATGCTTCCAGTTTTGCTAAATGGGGAACGTGAGTTGCAGTCCGATTGCTTTTTGACCTGATATACTGCAGACTTTTCGGGTCACTCGTCTATTATTTAAGAGTAACATTTCATTATAGTATTAGTCTCTTTAAAAATTAATCGAGTTTTCGATTATCGGATGATAGTGCGGTTTTTCAGATTGAATTATTTAACAGAAACAACGCAGTATTTTCCAGAGTGCATTTGCATTATTTACCGCGATAGTAGCAGAACATTAATTTCGGACATTTGAAGCAGTGAGAGGTAATTTATGATTCCTACTCGGTGTGTGTGTATTGTACGAATAATTGAGATAAAATAAAAGTCGGTCTGTCTGTTATCGTGAGACAGAGTAGCTCGATAAGCAAATGAAAGGCGTATTAATGTAATATCGTTCTGAAATTGAAGTTGACGAAATTAGCGATGAGGACGCCGTGTGACACAAAAAAGCCATCGCGCCGATCGATTTTGCAATTATTGAGGAAAAGGAACACGCATAATAGCAACCGAAAATATAGAACGGAATCTGATTATGTATTATTTACCAAGTGTACTAAATTTAAGACGGATAAAGCTCAATTGTTGCAATATTAAATCTTTAAATTCGTTTTCAAGAATCAAAAGATTTCGCTTATACAGTGCCGAGGCTTGCTGCACATAAAAATTTGCCCATAAAAAGAAAGGAAAATATAAAAATTTTGATGTGTCAAAAAAATTTAAAACACCATAAGCTAAAAATTATTAACAATGCAAAAGCTTCAATGCACAATTTCAAAATTCAGCAACAAGTGCGCGATCTTCATAATAGAAGGCGACTATAGTTCCGCGAACAAATTTGTCCATTTTCCTTCGTCCGTCCGGCGACGCAATCGGCGCTGCTGCCTCTCGCTCGCCGCTCTCCGCATCACGCAGAGTCGCGTACGACAAATGTTTGCGAAGTGGCCGCGCGTCATACAGACCAGACTAAAGTGCACGGGGCACTTGCCGCCGGATTGTTCGAGGTTTATTGGATCAAACGACTTGCGGATTTGCAGCCGACTCCGCCGCGCCAAAACACTCTGGCCTGAATTTCAATGCGGGGCTCCTTCCTCGAAGGAAGGACGCGGCTCTCGCGCAGTTTTTTTGCGGTAATCAACGAGCGGCCGGTTTAATTAACGGGGGACGTGCGTATTGGGCTTTCGTTTCTTTTAACGGCGGCGGGAGTCGTTAAAATTTTCCTTAATCAAGAATTTATCCTTTTCGGCTTTTACGGCCGTATTGCGCGCGTAGTAAAAAGTGAGAATGTCAGTTTTTGCACGAGATATCGAGTTTAATTGTAACATCGGAGCTTTTCATTTTCTTCTCGAAAAATGATTCGCCCGGGAGAAACAAAGAGAGTCTGAATCAACAGGCAAAACAAATGTTCCCGTTTATGAGAAGGAAAGTAATAGGAGCCGGGCAAATTAGCCGGCGCAGAGAATACAAACTCCCCCCCTGGCGGCACAGAGTCAACGTTATTCACGTCCGGCTGCTCGTGAATTAAAGTCCGACAAAAAAATCTGAGGAAGAGAAACGAGTGCAGCCTCGCTCCGACGATTCTGGTGCGCGAAAAGCGAGCGGCGAAATTTCCGGCGGCGAATTAATTCCTCGCAAAGGCCGCGGCTTTTCTTTGCGGCCTGCGCGCAAAAAAAAAGTCCGCGATTCGAGGGATCGATCCGAGCCTCCCCCCCGCTTTGTTTAGAGCGCATAAATCGCGTGATTTTTACGCCGGGGATGCGCCCCGTCTGGCACGACCTCCGGTGATAATAGCCCCCGATAGTGTTTAATGAACTTTTTTGAGAATTGCCCCCCCCCCCCTCTCCCCCAACCCGGTCGAGGATATCATGAGCGCAAAACTGATGGATCATCGGAAGCGCGCAATGTGTAATGTATTCATCGTATGCGAGCCGCGATGCTTATCGCGGCTAAAGTTCTGCCCGGCTGAATGCATTATTGGAAAAAGTTGCGGCCCGCGGACGGAAAAAAAAAAAAAAAAAAGAAGCGAGAACGGAGGATGTGCCGGGCCACGTCGTTGATTATCGGCCGCGCGCAAAAAATTCTTACCAAATGTATATGCACCTCGCTCGCGGTAACTGAGAGAGCGGCGGGGATTAATCGAAGCCCGGTTATTCCGAGGCTCAATTTTCTTTTCGAACCGTGACTCCCGCGGCGGCGGTTCGCTTTGAACATTCGTCAGGATTAAAAAGACTGATCGATGGAGCATCTTCCGCGTAATTAGAAACGGAGCGCGGAAGCAATAAAGTATACCGACTATACTTTTGCGCGAGTAAATTTTTACCTGGAAATATATATCCGGACTGTCGAGTGTGCCGAGTGCACCCAGCGTCCTTAATAAAGCAGAGATGCTTTATTGAATAAATTAAAATACTCGGATTTATTAAAGGAACTCTCTGATGAAAAAAATCATCCACTCCTTTATCCAACTATATTAATAATGCCCGACTTTACTATTCGATATTCTATTTAATCAAAAGGGATCGCGGCACACTTCATCTCCGCGCGGGGGGCGTATTCAAATTTTCCCCCCCGGCAGAGGTAAATCGAATCAGCGACGCGGACGCTTATAAAAGCCGCGAAGAGTTAAAGCAGCCGGAAGAAAATACTCCCGCGCGCAGCTCGATACATATAAAAATCCGCGACTCCGCGAAACCGCCAAGGAGAGCATATAACATCCGGCTTAATATCGTCGTATAACTCGGCGGCGCGTAATTGAAGCAAAATATCCGCGAGTTCAGCGGGAGAGAGAGAGAGCTTGTTTGCTTTTAATTATGACGCTTAATCGATAGACGCAAGCTCGCCGCCGAGACGTAAATATAGAGCGCGCCGAGGAACAAAAAAAAAGAATAAGTAAAGAGGAGAGCGCGCGCCAAAGCTTTTTTGTGCCGTTTAATAATATCAGCAGGTTGGGTTTTTATCCCGCAACGGCGCAGCGAGAGGTTGTATATCGATTGCTCCGCGGGACAGTCGCGGTAAATAAGCGCTCTCGCGAAATAATGGATTATAATGCTAATGCACTCTTTAAAAAGCCGGCTGCAATTAGGCGAGAGCGGGTGGTTGTTTTAGCCGTCGGTGAAGCGGTCCGAACTTCGGCGCCTGCTGTTTGCGCTGGCGCTTCGAGTTACGGTTCGAGGACGTTGTCTGTAGCAACATTCAATCGACGTACACTCTGCTCAAGTTTGGAGCCGGCAAATTGGGTCCGCGCGCGCTGCAAGCTGCGCATTCGAAACGTGGTCACTTTTCGCGACGCGTTAATAAAGCAGGAACTTGTGCATTTCGGGTTTTATTTATTTCGGCTCGGCTCGATTTGTGGCCCGCACCTTATCTCGCAGCTTTATCGCGACTTGGCTTTACTTCGCAGCGGAGAGAGCCCACGGCTGAGTTGACAATTTATAGGGCGCGGGGGGCGAGAAAGCGGGCGAAATTTGTATCAATTTATGTGTACTCGGAAATGTATGAAATACCAGGGTGGAGGTTGCGCTTTTTGAAAAATTCCCGGCGAGAGAGCGGCAGCTTAAAAATAGGATATTCTCGAAAAAGCGCCATTACTTGCAGTCGGCTCTCTCTCCCGAAAGCTATACACTGAAATCCCCAACGCAGCCTGGCGTTAATCGTGCGATCCATAAACGCGGCCGCCGACATCCACGCACAATAAAAGACCCACCGCGCGGCGTCTGGCAACAACGTCTCCGAAAAATCCAATACATCCGCCGCGCTGCACTTAGGGGGCGTATAAGCCGGGGAGCTGCTCTCTCTCTCTCTCTCTCTCTCTCTCGCGTTTCTATATTCACGAGCGCCGCGCGGCATGCATTACCTCCGGTGCATGCGCGGAAGGCGCACTAAAGACCATTAATATCGCAGGCGCTGAGCTGCTCCTCCTAGTCTCTCGAATCATTATACGCCCTGACAAAGACAGCCCGGCGATACACGGCGCCGGAGACGCGATGCTGCCGACGGGGAGATAAGGTGCTACACGGAAGAGAGAGAGAGAGAGAGGGTATTAACCGGAGGGAGCGCCCGGACTATTTTTCTTTAATTAATTGTCAGCCGTTAATGCGACGGCTTACAGGTAGAGAATTAGTCAAGGCCCTGGCGCTTCTAGAACTCGAGGGGGTCGCTCGTTAGGAGCGCCGAGGGCTTACATTGTTATGACAATATTGCTGCGCTGCTTTCGGCGCTTTACAACCTTCTCGTTTCGCGGGCTTTTTTTTTTGTTTTTTTTTACGCGAGAGAAGTTTTTTCGCGTTTTCCCGTAATGTCCGACTCGTTTTCGAGCCGGTGAAGCGACTGTGTAGCGGAAGAGCATAAATGTTTTATTCGCCCTGGTTTTATCTGCGAACAGTGGGGCAAGTTTCGAACGGGTCGCGCGGGAGATCGGAAGTGATATGTACCCGGCGACATCCGCCTGTAAAAGTGTCTTGCGTCATCCTCGGGAAATTTTCTAATAAAAATTTTAGCTTCAAATAATGAAGTGGGAGAGGCGGAAGAGGCGGTATTAAATTCTTTTAGCAAAAAATACCGAGCTCCAATACGTGGGAGTGAAGAACTTTTGTGTACCGAGGAAAACAACAAAAAATTAGTGCATAAGCACGGGGATTCGGGGAAATGTTTTTTGAAATATAAGGGTTCTAACCTTAAAATAAATCTATATGACTCATGAAGATAAGTCGAGGGCGTTAAGTAGAAAAGGTACTTCTACGTCAGACGGTTGTTTGCACCACAAACAAAATTCCCTCCGCATTCTATACCATCATTACTCACCCCCCCTTCCCCCCAATTAAACAATACAAAATTGTGCTTCCGTTCTAAAAACAGCACCGGGGGGTTGAAACAACGAAGGCCGAAGGGAGCCTGCATTTTTCCGAACTCGGAGACTGCGAGAAACAAAGGAACGTCCGATTCCAGGGTCGGATAGAAAAAGCATTCGAATGCGCTTGTACCAGCTCCGGGAACAATTCGCCGTCGCCTGAACCATTGAAGCTCAATAACGCGCTCGCTTCCGCATGAGCGGCCGCGCGGAGTTGCAAACAAAAATATTCCGGATAAAGGCTGCTGTTACATCGGTCGGGGACTGAATTATCTTTGACCTCGCCGCGGCGGAGGATGATTTAAAATTTAGAAGTTTAGATGGAGACTTATAGATACGCTGAAATTTCAATGAGATCAGCTGTCTGTTTTCGACGTAAATAAACGATGAAAACTGCCGGCGCGACGGAGCTGCGAAGTGGACCGAGCTAAAATGATATCGTATTACCAAGGTGAAATTCTGAAAATTCGTTATATTCGCGATATCGCCGAGTACTCGTATTTTGCGCGATAAAATTTCGGCCCAATTCCGCGACCTCCGTATATTGGATACTCAAATTCACCGCCAGCTGGAATCCCGAGAACGAAACGCGTTCCAGCTAATACACTTTACAATCGGCCGGAGAAGTATAAATATGAGGAATATCGCAAAATAAGCTCTCGGGGGGCAAAATTCAATCTTATTACACGGCGGCGGTGCAGCTCGCGGCGAATAAAGCAATGAGACGACGAAGACGGAGAGGCGTCATGCCCGGCTTGGCGATACGAGTTTATTGCCTCGGTAAGAGAAGCTCGTTTCGCCCAGGTACACCTAATTCGTCTCGTCATCCGGCCATTTCTCACCGGCGCGCGCGCGCGCGCCGCGCTCGTCCAATCGTAAAACCGCAAAACCGCGGATGCGCGCTGCACGCACCGTATAAGCGGATTTCTGTCACCGCCGCAGCCCGCCGCGTCTATCTCTTTTACGAGGGTTAGAGCGCGAAATGTAGCGGGAAAAGAGGGGTAGGAGGGGCCGCGAAATAGATAGAAGCTCGCTGCTTTTTGAGCTGCTCTGCTTTTTGCCGTCGTGTGTTTCGGCGGGCTTTACTTGGGACGGGATTAGTGTTTATTTGCATTTTGATGAATGGCTCGGTACTGAGTGCGGGCTTTGTTGTACAGGCATATTTTCGTGTACAAACCTTTGTGTGCAAAAGCTATTATTGTTGTATTTTGTACTTTAGATTTAAAATGAAAAATTGTGAAAGATTTAGTTTTAATTATTATGTTTTTTTTTATATTGCAGGTAAGATTGGACCATTCAAAATTATGCCAAGCACAGGATGATACGGTTTTTGTAAGTTTTAAAAATGATAAAATCTGCCTCTACCATAAAGTAACAATTAATTATTTTGAAATGTGGTCATCTCCGATATGGTTAGATTTAAATAACCATCTTGCGGTGCATAAGATAATTAATTTTTCAATCATTTTTCACTGTGATTTTAATGTATCGAATAAATTAGCATAATTTGTGCACCAAAATAACGAGGCTTGCATTCACAAAGGAATAATAAAGCGGTTACACTGATTTCCTCATTTCGATGCTAATGAGCTTTGTACTTTATTATATTAAATTCAACGCTGCCTCAAAAATAACAATAAAAATAGCTGATGGAACGTACATATCAATTAAAGCTACAACGTTTTAACATTAACTTTAAATCAACTAATTATTAATTTGATCGATCGTCGCCTCAGCTGTCCGTTGATCTTTCAGTGAATTTAAATTGAAATGAATCCACGTTGCAACGACTAATAATACATAATTACTAATCCACTTAATTAATTACCAAATTCCTCGCAGTTCACTGCGCAATTAATCGCGCGCACATCCCCAGTCAAATTCTTAATACATTAGCAAACCGCACCTCATTGCGTACTTTATCCCCCCGCGTTTGCCGTCTGTTTTGACAATTGCACCGTTTCGCGCGGCGTGGAAATTCGCCTCTCGTCGGCCGATCCATTAATTTTCAACGATTAAATTCAAATCACGCGGAAATCCAATGCATAATAGGCGACGCAGCCCGCACGTTTGCCTTTCCCGCGGCGCAAAACTGTCGGCTCCCGCTTGTTTACCAACGATCATCGCGCTAAGCGATGAAAGAGGACCTTCGTGAGACGTGAATCGCGAGACGAGCCGCGCATATCGATGTAACCTTCGCCGATGTTCGAAGCTCTCCGCAAAAGGACTTTTCGCGATCAGGCGTCGTAAAACTGTCGAAAGACGCCGGGAAAATGCGATGATTACGACGAAGAAAGCGAAATAATTAGCCGCGAAAAGTTTCTTACGACTTATTTTCCGAAAATTTTTATCGTCACAAGTTTCAAGACGCTTCCAAGGATGCAATCAAATTAGACGCGGAAAAAACAAACTGAAATACACATACGAAGCATATCGGTGTCGAGCCTTTATTGGCCGCCTCATAACTCGCCGAAATAAATAACCGCGTCGATTACGAGCGCCAAGCTGCTTAGAAACCGGGACCGCAAAGTGCGGCCTGGAAAGGCTGTCGGCGGGTGCATTAAGCAAGGCATTAATTACGCGCTCCGTCGAATCGAAGAAGAAGGAAGGAAGGAAGACCGGTCGCGCAATTGCGAACTTTGGCCTCGGATGCGATCGGGTTCGGAGCCGCTGCCCCTCCTACGCTGCTCCGGCCCGGAACGCGAGCTTGCGACTGACGGCGAGTTAATTCGGACGGAAAGCCCGCTTGATTTGCTGTAAACAGCCTTTTATTCCGCCGCTTAATGCCCGGAAAGACAGCGGCCGTCCGTTGAATATCGGTCGGGCCTGTTCGTCTGGTAAGACACTCGACGAGATGGGTTTAATATTACGGCTGACGTCAAATTTAACGCGGACTCGTTTTATCCGCGATGACTGGAGAATCGATCGGCGAGACTTTTGCTCGTGATGTGCTTCAGCTTTGATCAGAGCCGATGTCTGATGCACGTCTGCTTTGAAGCTGCAACGCTGCACTGACGTTTAAGATTTAGATATCGAGTTACCATCTTCCGTTGCGATAATCAACGGCTCACTGAAATTCGAGATTGTCCATAAGACTTTAATAATCACGCTTCCTCGTTCATTCGAGGCCTTTACAATATTAATACGTAGCGCAACCAGAATTTAAAGCCAGGCGGGACACGCTTCAGAGATCCGTCGCGGACTAACTTTTTTTTCAAGGCGAAGCTCGAGAGCTCAGCGCGCCTGGAAGCGATAATTCATCGATCGCCGGAATATTTGCTCTCGGTCCGCTTCTCCTCGCTCTCCGACCCTTGAACGAATGCCAGTAGTCGCCTTTTTAAGAGCCGCCGCGGTGCGCGCGCGTATCCCTGACCTTGGCGATCGGCGCGCGACTCCGCGTGCACGCGCGGATTACAAGCGCGATATCTTTTCCGCTCCGCCGATTTATATTGCTTCATTTCCATTTGGCCGTCACGCGCGCGACTGCGAGGATGCGTCGCGCTTCTTCGCCCCGTGCGGTGATTCACTCCGATTTATCGTCCGAGTGTTTATTGATAAATGGAGATGCAGATTTTGGCGGTGGATTTTTCGGAAAATTCTTCGAGATATCGCGGCGCGGGGGGACCTTGCGGGGGAGGAAGCCTTTGTCTGACGGACGATTTTGTTGGAGCCTTGGAAATTGGATTGTCGCGCTCGCTCGCTAAATTTCTGCGGAATCGATCCTCTTTTCAATGGGCGTTAATCAATTTAGCCGCGTTCGAGTGCCATTTTAATCAAACTTTGGGTCGGCGAAAATCATCCATTAAGCAGTGATTTCGTTGTCCTATTTAAGCACTCTTCGGGGCTATTATTATTCTGCAAGTGACTAAATCTAACTTGGGGTCTGATTTGGAAGTGGCAACCAAGTTTGGAATTTCCGAGCACGAATATAAATCGTGGATGAAAGTAAAAAATGCTTTTTCGAATTCGGCAACTTTCGAATATTCTTCTTTCTGTCTGCATATGCAAGGAATGCACTTCTTTTCTCTATTATTACAGTAAATTACATGCGCAGTTCTGATACACGCTGCTTTTTTTTTATTTGGCAAGACTCGTTGCCAACTTTTCTTACATACATGCAAGAACTATCATCGAATCAGTTAAAATTTTGCATGAATTATTCTTCTGCAAAACGTGATTATACAATAATGTTTTACTTCTACAAAGTCTTTACATACTTGAAAGAACATGAAAAATCATTTCTAAATAGTCCGAATATAAAAAAAAATAGGCATGTATTTTCTAGATACTCAAAAAGAGTCACTTCATTCATATACGAATGTTTCGGTAAAGAAATCAAGTTTCCACATTGTTGTTTGAAATAAAGCCGTTATAACCTCATCACTCACAAATGGAAAGCTGAAAGCGATTGATATTTTGGCGTGCGGCGAAATAAACGAGTTTATTAGCTGCAACGATCGCGGAAAATTGAAAACGCGCTCCACGACAAGCCCGCTATTGTATCAATCATTGAAGAAATGAAAACTTTGAAATATTCCCGCTGTTCGCTTTGGCGATTCTCTCTTGTGGTGAAAAAAAAAACCTTAAACTTTTACACGCTGCGTTTTGCGTCCGCATAATAATATGCGCACAAACTTCGCCTATTAGGATTAAAACTGGACAGATAAACTATGTTCCCTCTGCGAAAGTGAAATAGTTTATGCGGCACTAAAACTCAAGAACTATTTCAATTTCTATTGGGAAGCACTGGAAATGTACATCAGTTTTTGCAAGTGTAAAACTATTTTAGTGGACGGAAATTAATAAAAGTCGTCCGTAAAAAATAAAACGGATTAATTCGCGAATGATTTAAAATATTCGTTTTTACAGAAATTCCATTCGTTTTTACAGCCTTCAACCATTAACTTTTTAGGGCAATGAAATATTTTTTTACGCGCAGATCACAATTAAAGCTTTTAGTTTCTCGCAGCTAAAATTGATGCATAAAAAAAAAAAATTGTTAAATGGCTTCCCGTATTTTGTAATTAATTTAATGTACTTGCACTTCACTTCATTTCACTTCTCGCGGATTAAAATTTTTCAACATTTTTACAAAGTCAAAAATTAGTGTAAATTTAAAATAAAAATATAGAAAACTTAAACTTTGAAAACTTTAAAAAATCTATACATCATACACTTTTAAAAAATGATAAGCTCTCCAACGCTCCAACTTTCAAAAAGTCTCCATTTATCATCTCCTCCAGTATATATTATAACAAAAATAGCATATATTTCAATGCTACAAAGTTTTCGCACAATTTTGCATGATTATAAACAACTCGTCCCAAAAATTCAGCGACGTCACGACACACACACACGCACACACGTCCGCGCGCGGAAAAATTCCAAAGGTGAAACTCGCAGCGCGCGGCGCGTCCGAACAAATTGTCGAGCGAAGCAAACGGCTCTTCCGTATATCGCGAAAATAATTCGCCCGACGGAAGGTTGACGGCGGCGAAATCGCATTCCGCGAGCGTCGCTCCATTTGGGAGGCCTCTGCGGCCGATACATCGTCGGTCGGTTTAACTAATGATGGATATTTAATTGGAAGACCCGCGAGGATTAATTCGGCGGTGGGCCGCCTTGTTTACGAGCGGGAGCGCGCTCGAGCGATTCGGGAATTCGCGGCGGAGAAATTACATTTAATCGCTGGCTGCTGGTTTTTCCGGGGCTTATTTATTTTTTACGAGCAATGACGAGTAAGTGTTTTTTTTTTGACGTATTAATGACGGAAAGTTTCGCTGATTTTCGAGATTTCGCGGTTGTTTTTGTTCGGAAATATATTTTGCGGTGGGTTGTATTGTTTGAAAGAAAAGAAACGAAGACGTTCGAAGTTTCTAAATTAATCTTGAAATTGATAGATTGTTTAAAGAACCATTTGTAAAAATATTTACTCTTTTGTAAAATATTAGCTTACTGGCCTTTCGGTTGGAAACTTTTAGGTTTTTAAATTCAATTTACGATTGCAAACTCTTGAAAAAAAAACATGAAATTTTAAACCATGATTTATTTAAACGAAGACGCAACGGAGTAGCTATAAATAGACACCGACGAAAGGACTAATGAAGAAAGAACAGGTAGAGATAAAATTAAAATAGGCCGATTTGCGTCAGCCGGATTTGTTTCAGCCAAAATCCTACAATGATAATACAAAACTTTCTGACAGTAGCAAATTGCGAATTTTTTCCGGGAGCTACGCAAAAAGCCGTTTTTAAAGAGAAGAGTCCTTGACACATTGTCGGCTGCGTGTTTGCTTTGCGAATATACATTCGAAAAGTGTTATTAATTACGTTGGCGCTGGGAATCCTAGGCAATCTTTCTCTCGACCTTTGCGTGCGCAATGATGAATTGAACTTTTATTCAAAAATTCGGCTATCACTCTTTTTTCGGAAGCATCGAGCTGGATTGCCGTGGCGTTAAATTAAAACGGCAAGAACAAATAGACGTAGAATATAATTACTCGGAATTGTCCAAAGGCAGAGACATCGCGCAAAACTTGTTCTGTATACAATCTGATGGCGTAATGAAATGTAAATATATGTATGAAACGAATTTGATTAAATTTTCATAATGCAGTTGCAAACAATTACAAGTTAGCATTTTAACAATAAAATTGTATCTCTTATGCATGAATAATTCACGAATTACCCGCCGACTATTGTTATACGAGAATGTGAAAAACCACTCAACGTGTGTGCGCTGCTTTGAAAGTTAGATTTTCGCGGGGGCATTCCATCAATAACTTTTTACCTGCCCCGTTGCCTACTTATATGAAAACTTGGTAATATCGGCGAAATAATCCGACGAAAGGGCGCGAGGAAAAACGTTGCGTAGGCAAAATCTGCAATTCATTCGCGGGCGTCGATCGAACACGAGCAATCCCAATCGCGCAGTTTAGCGCAAAGGATGTGGAGCACGCAAATGAGGGCCCTCGACGTCGTTAATAATTCAAAAGCGCCCTTCCAGCGGGCTTATAAATTTCACGCTCGCACGAATGTACCGCGAAATTTTTTAACGATATACCGGCAATCACTCGAGGATCTAAAGTATACGCGAAGCAGTCCGCGTATCGGAGCGGTTGATCGTTAAACAAATTCGCTGATGTGTTTTAATTTTCGTAAGTCTGGAGTAATCTTGATTTGGTTCGCAAAAAAAAAAAAAAAAAAGAAAGAATTAGTCGACCGACTGTCGCTTCCTTCTCGCTCAACTGATTAAGCGTCGCTGGTCGTGGAGTTTGACAATTTGCTTTATTTTTAAATCGTAGAGACAGCGAGAAATTGCACGAGTCAAGTGAAAAAATGAAACACGTGTCGGCTTAGAAGTGTAAACATGTTGATTTTGAATATTCTTTTTTCGCGATTCCGCAAGCATTACCTGCGCGATTTATAAAGAAAACTAAATTTGACCAGTGTACATTCTTGAATTGTCAAAATAAGCTTCCAACTCCATTCATAAATCACAGCGAAGATTGGACCGGTATAGCAACTCCTAAAATATAAGTGTAATCAAACTTCGAAACATCTTTTTCGCGTCAGATTTGCAAGCATACCCTTGGCGCATAATCACCCCTAAAATATCTCGCGAGAGCAACGCACGTAATCGCGGAATACAGCGCACATAGAAAACGAGTGCTCGCAGCTGATACGTAATTCCGTAGGCACACGCGCAGATGTCCGTCCTCTCGTGCGCGGATGAGCGGGAGTGGACGGATGGCCGACGATAGCAGAACTCCCCCGGCTGGCCCTCGACCCCAGCTGAAAATGCAACCATAAGCATGATAATGGGTTGAACATTGGCACTTGCACGTTGAGGGGCATTATTCCGGCATTGCCGGCGCGCACGTATGTACGCGCGAGCGAAAGAACGGAGCGGGGGGGAATCGAGCGCGCCGGCGGCCGAATGCTGCGGTTACCGCAATTACGCGAGGTAGTTAGCCCATCTGTGAATTTTACGCAAAAAACCGCCGGGCTTGTGCGCTTTTTCTCGTAATTGTTGGTTAGGCTGCGTTGAGCTGCGCTTGCGGTTTTTTTTTTTTTTTGACGATTTTGACGGGCTGAATTTTTGTACCGCGAAATTTTTGTTACGCTTGTTTATTGTTTTTAATAAATTTTCTCGGTTTATAAGGGTCGGGGAGCCGGATAATGGCTGCGTGAATTATGGAGCTGTTAAAACAGTTTGATCGCATTGAATTCTCGTCAGCGCGCATTTATTAATCAATACCATTTCACATCAGTATCCAGAGGCGATCTTTATCTTTTTAAAAGAATTGATGCTTCCTGGAATGCTCATCGATTTCTTATTATTTGTACAGGTTACAGGTAATAATAGAAATAGGGTCACTTAGCTCGTACTTCAAGTTCAAGTTGGATTGGAAATCGATTTAAAAAGAAGAGAGAACGGGTTCATAAAAAATAAACTTGTTTCATTGTCTAAATCGGTTTACTAAAAGTGCCAATCCCAAGAATAAGTACCCCCTTTGGCCTTATTCGATTAGTATTACCTGCGGAATAGAAAATGCGCAGCAAATGTAATTGACGAACCCCCCCGATTAAAGTCCTCTAATAAAAATTTCACCGTCGAGTCGCACTTTGAAACACGAACTAAATAAGACAGCTCCCATATCGTTATCACCGATCCCCTCCAGCTTCTCTCCCGACACCGTCCCCCGATTTTTTGCTTCGCTTAATTTCTCCCGAAAATCACCATAAATCTCCCATCGAGCGGCTCGCTCGATCGTCTAAATCTCCCTCCATCAGCGGAATCCCGCAATCAGCGCGTCTTAATTAGGGAGAGAGCCCAGGCCTGCAGTGACTCGGCACACAACAATCCCCCTCCCCCCCGACCCCGTCCAGCTATCGGCTCTCGGGGATCTCGGCGTGTGTGCAGGCGGCCGTAACCGTTTCATCTCTCTCTCTCTCTCTCTCGGCGCTGCTCGACAGTGCATCTCGGGGGCTCGGCCCAGAGATAAGCAGCTCCGAGTGGATATGGTCCGCGAGCACGCGCGCCACCATTTTAACGGGGACGTCTTCCCTATACCACGAGCCCCGGAGATTATCTCCTTCCCGACTGTCGCTTGCAAGGAATCCCCCCCGCCGCGGAGAGAGAAAGCTGCCTTGTTTATTGGCGAAGCCGCTCGGCGAAAGATAAGTTGCAGAGCCCACCGCGAACTCCTGACCTGGTAATCATCGCGGCTATATGCTTTTTTTCCTTGGCTCGAGGAGTCTCAAAACTAATTGGGATGGTCGGAGAGTTTTTTTTTTTATAGTCTGAATGAGTGGACTCTGTAAGCTGCTAAATGGGATAATTAGCGAACAACGGATTCATATTAGCTTCTATCTCGTTCACGCCACGTGTAATCGCGCGGAAACTGTCGCGGGGAAAACTCTCGCTCGACTGTAATAATACAAGTGTCACAAATCCAGGTTAATCCAAGGAATTAATGCACGATAACGGGGCCCGGCGATATTTCTTTTACTTGCGTAAAACCTCCAACACTATCGTCGCGGATTACCCGGGGCGCATCTCCGTTCCCCCGTGTGCGAGAGCGCGGAATTAGCGGATCCCTCAGCAGCTATATTATACTCGGTCGGTGTCTTTGTGCCGGAGCATTCGGGGAGCTCGAACGGAGAGCGAGAAGTTCGCGCGTGCCGAGAGGTTCGTCGAATGGTGCTACCTTATGTAGCACTCGGCGTCGTTATTCGCTCCATTGTTGTGCAGATTTCGGAGGGGGGGGGGCGACTTCGCCGAGTGACGCGATGATTTTATTGCGCCGGATTGTTAAGCCGTCGTTGTCAGGCTCTCGCGGCCCCCGGGGTTGGCGAAAGTTTGAAGGTTCGCGCGAATTTTTATGGGATCTTTTTTCTTTATTTTTATACCATCGCGCGGTTTTGGTTGAATTGTAATCTAGGCGGAGTTATGTTAAAATCTTAGTTTTAGTTTAACGAAGGAAGTTAGGGGAAGTTTCTGCAAGTTAGTTTAGAGAGATGGCTTTTAAGTTAGTTTTTTTTAGATATTGTTCGAGGTAAATTAGCTTTCTTCTTTCGACGAAGAAATGCGCTATATATTTTAAAAAATTATTTACTTCGTTGGACATAAAAATACGCGTATAAAAAGACAGACTTGATGAGCTGTAACTGTCAAACGTATTTTGTGATAAGATCATCGTCTGTATTTCATGGCTCTATTGGAATTCATGCTGTGCTGATCATTACGCACATTTATTTGTGTACTCATCAATAATTGTCATTTCACCTGATTTACGTTATTTATTCCATATTTTCGTCCCCAGTCTAATTGATAGGATTTACAGCAAATGCATATAGATAATTTATCACGGGCCATTATTCTTTTTCCTACCGCTGCCCTTTTTTCTCAAGTTTCGCCGTCATCCATTGACCAGAGGCGTGTCCAGAGAGATTTTTTTCATCTTAATGGACGTAAGAGGTTCAAATTGTTCCAAAAGCTGACAGTTTAGGTAATATATTCTGTAGCATCGAAAAACATGACAAATGAATAATGAAGTATTGCTATCCTGGTAGGATTTTTTCCTTGCCGAGGAGAAAAGTAGGCCACCGCTACTTGACTGCCCTGAACCAATCAAACGCCTGTAATGAGTTAGAACTAATTTAGACCTCATTACTCCGGTATTGCTAAGAACACTTTCTAGATGGAAAATTAAGGAGTGAGAAAAATCAAAAGTTAGTTATCGATAAACCAAGCTGTAATTAATTTAATACTCAATTAAGGCTAAAATATTGGGAATTATCGGCGATGACGGTATTCTAAAGATAATTGTTGTTTAATTAGTTTTGTATTGAATTTCGTTCTAATTATCAGAATTGAACTGCAAAAAACTTATATAGCTTACTTTTCACTTCAAATATATTCAAACTATACTCTTGTAGAGGAATGTTCACGACAATATTTCAGACGTACGAGAGAGGAGGTCGTAAAACTCTCTTCTCGAGAGGATTCCCCTTGAAAATTTGCGAAAAAGAAAGAAGAGTTATTCGACGTGTAAGTTGTCCATAAACGCCATTTTTTTTTCAATGACCAAACATTTCGAAACTTTCGACCGATTCTCAAATCAATTTTAAATCAAAACTACTTTTAGAACTCGCTTACACGACTATTTTTTCCGCTCAATTCGTTTGACGGCAATATACGCTTTACTGTTTTTACTCGTACTCTTAGATTTCCGCGGCTCTCTCGAAAGGATGATGTGGATCAATATCTTACAGCTATGTCGTGAAAAATAAAGTTCCCATAAATTTTTACAGCAACTTGTTGGTAATATGTGAAGGTATTTATCTGCCTTCTCAAAAACGATAAACGTGATAGCCTATCGGGGAAACCAGTTATTACATCATAGACCGTGGCGCAGTTTGTTATGACCAAATTCTCAATTATCCCCTTGAAAATTTATCGTTCGTCCGCGTGAAATTAACAAAAACTACTTAATACTACGTTTATAACAGAGTCATATGGCAGTCGTCATTTTTACCTCATCGTCGTATATACTAAATCATTTGTCTCGCGGATCATTGACTCTCCCGCACGAAATGATGAGAAATAATAAACGAGACGCGGCGGTAAAAGCATCGCGCGCAAAAATTGGAGCATCATAAAGATCCTCCAGCGGGATGTTATAAGCCGGTGTATCGCTCGCGGCGCGCATCCAAAAGTGATTTTCGCAGATTATAAATCAATGAGACGAGGGACACGGCCTGCGGATAAGTCCGGGACATCGTCATTTGTCACAGCGGATAAGTGGCGCACGAATTCCTAGGCTTCTCCCCGGAACTGCCGTACTGCGCCCGAATAATCCCCCGCGGGGAGATGGAAAAAATTCCCCGGTCTCGCCCGCCCCCAGTTTGGGGCGAGGGGATCGAGTCATCGGTCTCCTTCCGGCTTTCTGATTGCCGCGCGATATCCCGGCGGAAAAAATGATTTTCCTAACTCGTGCGCCGAATATAGCTCGCCGCGGAAGTCTCATCTTCCCGTGGCCGAATAATCAAGCCCGGAATTGCCCGCCATTAAAACTCGAGAGTCGACAGGATCGAGGCTGCGTATTATTTTTGTTATATAGCTGGAAGGCGATCGCGCAGATGTCGTTCATTGTATGTCGGGAGACTTTGTACGGGGAATACGACAATCTTATCGGGATGGAGTTGTACCTGCATTTAACGTTTCAACGCTCCATTCGGAGTTGGCTTCTAGTTTCTTGTTTACTGCCTTCTGAGCGCTCGTCTTATCGAGCGATATATAGCGCGTTTTATGAACCGTAGAAAGTTTGTCGAAGGCCCGACGTCACTATTCCATTGATAAGAGCTATATAGTCGAATCGATAGTTTCTTTGAAAAAAACACTGCTCGAGCAAGCGGACTAATGGCTGAATCAATTACGAGAAGTGACTCAAGCCAAACACAAAGCCGGCTTTATTAAATCAGGCAAAAAATGAGCTCGCCGAGCAATCTTGGTTTCGTCGACGCGTGCAAATTAAAGGAAAAGAGGTCCGATAAAAGCCCCTATTGACAGCGGAGAGAGAGAGAGAGAGAGAGAGAGAGAGAGAGAGAGAGAGAGAGAGAGAGAGAGCTGTAATCTTTCGCCGATCCATTGGTCGCATAAATGGATTTGCTCGTAGGGCGGGTCGGGCGAACGTGCGGCGCGCCGGGGAAATCTGATTTTCCGACTGGTTTGTCGGCCGAGCGTGAAAATTCGACAGCGGAGATTTTGCGGCGCTGCGCAGCGGCGCGCCTTTCCCCGCGTTCGTCGAGCGCGACGGCGCCGTATTTGTTAGCGCGCTGATTAATTTGCCGCGGCTCGCCGATTCGGCTCTGAGGTCGCTGCGGTTTTTCCCTCGGCGGAGCTCTTCCAGTGCTTTTAGGCGGCGTCGAGCTGTGCTCTGCGCCCGAGTTTAAAAATGGGATTCTGAGTCGATGCAATTGAGTGGATTTTCGTCGATTGACGAAAATTAAAATCTTAAAATGGAAATTCATTAAAATCATTTGAAGCAAAATGAAATTTACCATTAGAGTAATGGTGGCGACTTGAAAATACTTTGAAAAAACAAGATCTATCAAGATCCAGCAAGCCGTTACAGAGTTTAATAAGACTAATGCAACCGCAGAGCCATTCGAGCAAATGCGAAAAAACCGCTTCCGTTGGTGAATGCGGCCGAAATTGGGATCTCCGTATGTGAAAACGAGGACATTCATTACGTATCCTCTTCCCGTCGGCTTCTCTTACTTATTTCGCACTCTCGGAGATGAAATTTCGTCTTCAGAAATATTCCCCCGTTCGTTAATAAATCTGACCTTCGCAGCTCCTTTGCGCGCAGTCAAGACATAATTTACAGGTTCTTTAAAAATAAAACCAATTCCTTACACGGAAAAAAAAACGAGGTCCCGCAATTACAACGTATTATGCGTACGAAAAGTCCCCCAAGGCTGATGAAGAGCGAAGGACGCGGGGCTAATGGCGTTCTATGCGTCCGACCTCCAAACGGCTGCTAACTCGCTTTTATTCAACCCCGTGGTTTGAAGAATACAAGGACCCGAGCTTTTGCGGGTCCTGCGCTCTGCTTCATTGATTTTCTCTGCGCTTTCGAGCTTTGTAAACTTATTTTTATAAATTTAGGTGGTCTTTTTAATGATTGAGAAATGTAGAAAAGCGGTTTTTACATTTTACGTAAATATAGAAGGAAAATTCATACTTTATTTATTCTACGTGAAACTTGAGAAAATTGAAGCATTTTTAAAGGGAACGTACGGAAATGTTGTTAGGAATTTAATACTTGCAGTTACATTCGTTTTTACCCATCGCTTAACGTTTGTCGGGATTTTAGAAGAAAAAGTCGAGCGAGGAGATTTATGTTGCAAAATAGGACAATTCAAGAGAGTTTTCAACGCAAAACAAACTTGGCATATATATGTATATACGAGGAATGTTTTTCCGAATTTCTTGGCTAACGTTAAAAGTTTTAATATTGAAACTGGTATCTCTGAAAGAGCGGATAAACAATAAATTTCAACAATTCATTATCAACAAAAACTTAAATTATTCACAGCGTTTCACAGTCTACAAACCCAAAAAATTCGCCGAAATATTAAAATTCATTGGTCGCGCGTACAAAAGAGCCAATCCGCAGAAACCTCGGCGCAAATACCCAATTAAAGCGAATGAAACGAAGCTCCGCAGTTTTTCCGACAAGGGAAACACGAGAGCGCTCCTCGAAAATTCCATCCACGGGGGCGACATTCGCCCGACAGCTCCTCGAAAAAAAAAGCTCGGCCAACGAGCTGGGCGTGCTCCTCGTCCGTGTCCCCGCGCGGTCGCTGCATTTTTAATTCGAATTCTCGTGCATCCGGGCGCGCAAAAAAAAAAGAAATAAATAAAACTGACCGACCGCCGGGATTGGACATTGGTATACCGAGCCTGACGCGCCGCTTCCTCGCGTAATTCCCCGGGAGAGCTGCAAGGCAATCACGGCGTAAATCACAAAGTCCTAAGATTATCCGAGAAGGGAAAGTGCGCGCGTGCGTGTATGCGCGCGGGGAGGAGAGAGGATGGAGGATTCGGGGAGATTAGCGAGCGCCGCGATCTGAAGCGAGCTTTCGCAGAGGTGCTGCGAGAGCCAGTAATACGATAACCAGTTTTAGAGCGGCCGCAGTGTGTTGTGCTTGGGGAAGGCAGCCTGACGAATCGGAGCTGTGCTTTTCGGGGGAATTTTGGGAGGTGGCGTCCTTGAATTGCTAAAAGGCAGATTATTTTCGATCATTAATTTGGTTTAAAAAGCAGAGTTTCGTTTAGAGCGTATCGAACAAATATTTTCGGGTAGTATTTACATAAGGCAGTATCTTCTATCAGAAAACTGAAGTTGTTTTAAATATTTTGAATTTTTCAAATATTTCTATTTTTTTTCTATTTTTTTTTTTTTTTTGTTTTTTCGTAATCGTAAACTAAAATTTTAATTTTCTGCTTTATAGTATTTGTGGTTACGTTGAAATTTCACATTTTATTCAAAACCTGAAATTTGTAGAAAAGCTTGAATTTACATACAGAGAAGGGCTGAATAGCAGTTAAAGCCCAGATTAATCCCCTGTAGTTAAAGCAATGTAATATAACCGGGGAAAATGCAAATGTTTTATCGTTTATTTACTCTAAATTTTAATTTTACGTGTATAGTTAAATTTAAAATAAGTAGTAATTAATTATTAAGTAGTAATTAATTATCCAACGCAAATAAAATTAAAAATTACGATCTAAAAGAATTTGATGCTTTATAAACCCAAAATGCAAGGAAATTGAAGGAGCGTTGGCGTCATTCAATAGTCTTGCAACTCAATTATTTTACGGCAGTGTACTTGTGATGGCAGGAGCGATATAAACTTGGGTAATGCGCATTATGTGTGCTTGAACTCGAGCTTTTAAGCACTTACTCTGTCATCTATCATCTTACTTTGGAGAGGCATATTCAGCTGCTCTTTTATGAGATAATGAATATCCACAAATAAGAGCAGGCATTTTGAATCCGAATTTCTTGTGAATTTTTCTATATTCACAAATGGATCATTTGCAAAAGTCGGTTTAAAATTACTCATCATTATGAAAGAGCAGACTACGAATAATTAAATAATAAACGTAGGAAGATTTTAATTAAAACCAGTACAGTGCAGTGCATTTTAATTAAAATACCACGAAAGACTAGAAAAAGACACGTTATTTTTGTCCAGATGCAACGTTTCATACTTACGTATAGACTCTTCTTCTCTCGCTAAAGTGTAATCGCAATGAAACGTTCATAAAACCATTTATATTCTTCGAGTAAAAGCCAGAGTGCCAATTAATTCAGTAAAATATCAGCATTTACCGAAGCACAATTTTAAAAAAGTATGCGTAAAGGGTCGAATATTCCGCATTAAAATGCTAATATCCCCTATAAAAATGATATAAATGTCGCAGAGCGAACAATGCGAATCGTTCTAGCCCTCGCATTTAATACGTCTCACTCTATTTATTTCCTTTCTATTTCTCTTTATCGTTCGCTCTTACTCGAGCTCCCCGTTCATTACCACTTTTCACGTCGGCGACTCGTCTTTCTGCCTTTACTCGTTTTTACGTTCACTGCCCTTCAATTGTATCCTTGCTTCCCACTTCATTTCACTTCCCTTTATTAAATATAAAGTTTCTGTCGAGCGCTGCCTTTGTTCTCTCTTCGGGGCAAGCGAAGCTATTCTTTCTAAAATGTTAAATGAAACTTTTCCGGCTAATGCAATTTTTCAGAACCTGCGCCTTCTGCCGCCATACCGCGGGACGATAATAGCTTTTAATTTCTATAAAATATCCTTCAAACCCTTCGAAGTGCATTCTTTAAAAAATGTTTCGCCAATAGACGCGGAAAGTCGTAAAAAAAAATATTTACCGCCGCTTCGATTTATTTTCGACTCTAGAACGGAAAGAACCGTTAAAGGCTCGAAGGCGCAGAAATCTAGACAGTCTCTGTACCTCGGGCAAACTATTATAAACCGCACCCTGAAATCTAACCGACAAATTGATACAGAGACGTACAGACTCTCGTCCCGCGCGATACATTTTATAACGGTAACGAAGCAACAGGATCGCTTCTACTCGGAGTTCCCTCCGTTCTCTCTTTGGCGGCGCTTGCAACACCTCCTTGGCGATTTCCGCCTCGTTCCTAGCTCGCCTCGCTCTCTCTCTCTCTCTCTCTCTCTCTCTCTCTCTCTCGCGACGTCGACAAAGTGAAATCCAATTAAACGAAGAAAGTGGAAGTGCACTTGCTTTGCTTTCCCGGCTGCCGTACCCCCCTCCCCCCTCTCTCCCTCTTCCATCCGACGCGGCGGATTAAAGCCCGCATTACTCGATCGTTTTAATCCGGCTGGAGATGTGATATTTTACGTCGCGCCTCGTCGCGACGCTGGCGATTAATTTTATTCGCGAGGCTTGGACTCGATCGTTCGTGCGAGCCTTTTTCTTTTATTATTTACAGCAGCGGAGCCGTATAAGTAAGACGGACGGTTCGTTCGCGCGCCGAAAAGTGAGAGAGGTGAAAATATAAAGCCAGACAGTGAAATGTTGTGATTTGCGCGGGACGCAAGCACTTGAAAATACGTCATTGCAGCTGGACGGAAATATACCCATCGCGTCAGTGGTTCATTCATTCTTTTTCTCGCGCACGGAAATAGACCCACCCCCCCGCGTTATACGTACAGTAATAAATGTATTGACAAACATAAATATAAATATGGAACTAAAATAAAAGCAAAGGTTGCTCGGAGACCGCCGCGCGGCTTGCCGCGGATCCGTATATTTTTACGACGAATAATTATTTTTAAATGCTTTGTAAAAAAAAAAAAAAAATAATTGCGATCCGAGTGTGCGCTCGGGATGAAATCTTCGGCCGCTATTGCATCATCGTCTCGGGGGACAACCGTGAAAAAAGACGTTTGTCATCAATTTTTGCCCCGTCAATACGCTACGCCGCGTTTACGAGGGCAGTATCTTAGGAGCGTATACGCGAAGTTTATCCTTTCAAGCTTGCGTCGCAACAAGGCGTTAATAGCCTCAAGTAGATTGATGCCGAGACAGGCCTGGTCCAGTCGCTCGTCAGCGTCAGATGCTTCGTGCGCCAACAGTTTTAACGAAGAAGAAAGCCAAGCTCTCGCCTCTCTTTGATGTTTTTTAGAAACTTGAATCAGTCAAAGTGCCTTACTTGCTCGATGCGAATTTTAATTGGCGCCCAAGGGAGATGAGAGATTAATCGCTTATTTGCCGCTGAAATGCTAAAAATATAAGAGATTTCCGCTTTAATTTACAGGAAGCTGTCGGTAGTTCGGTTTTGAATAAAGCGACTAGCGCTGTGCAAACGGATTTCGTACTTCATTTAGTCTCGTATAATTATGAATCACATGTGAAATCTACCGCATAAATCGGCCGGAACTCTCTTGGCTGCCGTTCACTGCTCATGTCAAGAAATATTTTCTACTTTGAAGTTCCTCTCAATTGAAAAATACGGCAAAGCGACCCGAAGGCACTCTGCTACTCTGAAATTTTCATCGGATTCCAATAAGAGCTTTCAATACGAGGGTCTTGGTCATACGCCGTTTCCGCCCTACGGGGAGTGATTTGTCTGACGGGCGCTGAGTGGAATCGCTCCCCGTAGGCTTGAAAAATAAGAAATTGAGGAGCGTTTTGAAATTTTTCGATTGGCTCGCGGGCGACTATATTTTCAGCCGAATCGAAATATGCTTCGCGGATCAATTATTGCCCGTTTTACTTTCCTCTTTCGATGTGCGCGTTGAGTGTAGCAGGGTTCTTATAACCCGCTGGGAACGATTAGTCAGATGTACGCAGGAAGATTCAATTTCCTGACGTTTCTGGAATTGGAGAAACTCCGAGTTTCATTATTGCGTTTAGCTAATTTTATTACATTACTGCTACGGACATTTCTACTGACAGGGACTTAATTACATCACTCCAATTCTAATTCTAATAAATGAAAGTATACTTTTTAATTAAAGCAGTAAATAAAAGCACTCTGATAAAACGTTGACATTGTTAATTATTAAAAATTGACTGCAATCTAGAGACTTTTGTCATTATTTACGCTGGATGTACGATACGGAGTACAGTGCATCCTGTCGTACGCAACACAAAAGGCATCACCTTGCCAGGACTGGCTAGGCGTTGAATATCAATCATTGCAAATTGTGTAACGCGAGGCACAGAT
This sequence comes from Ormyrus nitidulus, assembly GCA_900474335.1. NCBI lineage: Eukaryota > Metazoa > Arthropoda > Insecta > Hymenoptera > Ormyridae > Ormyrus > Ormyrus nitidulus. The sequence continues at coordinate 54,517 of UCOL01000595.1, forward strand.
GATTTATCGTTGCCTCTGTTACCTGTTATAGTGATTAAAGTATTGACGCGGCCAAGAGGAAGAGTAATGAAGTAATAAACCCGACTACACTCTAAGTACTGTTCCTGAATTTCAACCACGAATTTATTACTCGAGGATAATGTTACCGTTTTATTAGCAAACACAATTATTTATTATTTAATAGAATCTGCGATTTCCTGGGACGTATTTTAAAAATTTCAATTCAAATCGAACGTCATGCCGCGTAGCGCGCAGATTATCAAATAATTCAGCTTTTAAGCTCTTACTAAGGTCTTTTTATTGTGGTGTACGAAAGTAAACAGACCGCGAGTGCACCGTATTTCCATTTCAAAGTTTCGAGCGTTCACGAGCTGAAATACGCTCGAAAACAATTTACATATACACCTATATACGCCGGAGCCAAAATCTAGCACTGGAGGATGCGACAGTAAAGCTCGATCCCCATGATTCGGGCAGTCAAACTGGTTAAATGCATAATCTTGCAAAACGTATTTCTTGTTTTGCAAAGCTAAATTGAAGTAACGCATTTTTGACAGAGTCAGACAGCAGGAATTTGAGCGGGACTAAAGTTTTAATTTGAATGTAGTTGATAGCTTTACGAAACAATAACTTGTGGTTTGTCATTGTTTAAATTATTATACAGGATGATAATAATGCTCCATGAGTACACGCTGTAATATCACGTTTAAGAGGTTTATTGCATATATAATGCCGGTAACATTCACCGTAAAATGTTATTAACGCCATAAGGATTACACGGAATACATAAATTTCATCAAAATTATAGTTTGGGAAATTTCATTCGATTAAAGAAAACGTTACATTCGAATACATTAAGAATAAAAAGATTATGGACTCTGGAAAATTGAAAAATCTAGAGTTTGCATCCGCAAAGACTCATTAATCAAAGTCTTCGTTTATCGAAAATCACCAGCATCTACAGCATTGATGCATTTTTTATTAACGGTCCTTAAAAGGCCTTATAAAAAGAATAAGCTCCCGCATCACTTCTTAGTCATGTTTTCTTTAGACCTCGACGATTACCCAGGCATAAAACTTGCGGATCACAAGATTAATTATTATGCACACTTTTTAACGGTGCTAATCCTTGAAGTGAGAAAAAAAAAATCAACGTATTTTCTACAGCTTCATCGCAGCGACTCGTGTAAACAAAATCGTGCGCTCATCGAGCGAGAAGAGATCCTCTCCGAGAGGTGTCAAGCATTGGTATAAACAGTTCCAGTTCGAGAGCGAACTTTCAATTTGGAGGATAATCCGCATTCGGGGCAAAGCGAGTGTCGTCGCAAACTCCGCAACTCCGCCAGCTGTTTTTGAAAAGCTGCCGCGCGAGAGGGATCAACGAATGTATACATGATGCAATCAATATACCGGGTGTGTAAATTGTGAAGCGCTTTCAAAAGCTTACTCGGGGTATAAGTGAATATTAGCCGACGGTTCAAGTGTATATTTTTACCGTTGGAAAAGGGGGGACCCTTTTTCGGTAGAATTTCGCGCCAGCATTTTTCTTGCAGATCCAGCTCTTAACTCGTGTGTTTTTACTCGCCTTTCCCCGGCAAAAAGTCGTCTAGAGGACCGAAAATAGAGCTGCTAAAAAACGCAGCAAGAAATACGCAACACATACCACCATTTCGGAAGAGAAATGAAGGTGGTGCTTTTTGTTTCGTTTCGCCGCGCGGATAAGTGGGGAAAGAGTTGCGCAAAAGACTTTTGAAAAAAATAGGATAATGTATACCCGAGCGCCGACAGATAAGCTTTGTCTAGTCAACTGCATATTCAGGCATTTTTACAATGTGTGTCGACGCGTTTCTAAATTTTTCAAAGTGAAAACCGGCACAAAGCGCGTTTGGCGCGAGGTTTGGCTTTATTTTTTCGAAATGAAAAATATAATGGCGCGGGAATAAAATACCTGGAATGGCTCGCGCTCTCGCAGAAATGGCTTATCGCAAACGTGTGTTGTCCTCCCGCGGTGACACATGGGCAACAATAATGCGCACCGGTTACTTTCAACGTTTTCAAAATGCGAGATCGTTAAAAACGCCGATGTATCAAGCTTGCAATATATTATTTATCGTTTATTAAATCAAAAAAAGTGCCGAGGAGCCATTTATATTAATCGACGGAGGAACGACGGCCAACGGTTTACCGCGGGGAAAGAGTAGGGCAGTTTGGAAAAAGAGCAGCTTCCTATACAGGCTCGAGGGTATAAAATTCAGCTCGTAGCTCAATATTCCGGGGGGCCATTCACGGCTCTGCGAAAGGTCAAACGCGGCGGCTCGTAAAAAAAAGACAGGGTTCACTCGCACGTCGAGCAATTTCCCTAATCGGCGTTACGCGAACGCTTCCTCTGCGAGCTCTTCCCGCCAGGGCGGTATATATATATATATATATATAATAGCTGGCAAGGGGCTGCTGGTGCGCATCTTCGAAAGCGGCGACACGCGCCCGCAAGATCAATAAAGCGACTTGGCCGCGCCGCGAAAGGAATTGATAGTGCACGGCTGCCGGGAGATGGAGAAAGCGAGAGAGAGAGAGAGAGAGAGAGAGAGAGGGACTTAAATTTCCTCGCCATTAATCTCCGTGGCGGCACCGGAACGGACGTCGATTCCACCTCCGAAGTAAAAAGAATAACCGCTTTTATCTCCTGCCGCTGCATTTTTTCCCCCCGCTATGAATCGGAAAGTCGCCCTGGCTGACGAATGATTTTTACGCCCGCGCGCGCGTAATGCCGATGGAGGACACACGGCGCGCCTGATTTATCGATCGTTCGCTGCTTGTCGGTAAATATTAATGCGCTGCACACCGAGTACTTTATTGGAAATTATATAAAAGCGAAATGTGCGAGGGGGGGCTCGGATTGTATTAGCAATCGCGCGGGAGCTCTCGCGATTTTAAAATGAAAATATTCTATGCAATCAACGAGCGGGTAAGGAGGCTGAGGCGATAGAGTTGCGCCGCGTGACTAATGCGGTAAACGTCGTTTGATTGCGGGTAAAAATTTAATTTACTCACTTTTAATTACGGAAAATCAGTTGGCAGGTGAAATTTTTACTCTCCAGTGCAATTAGTGCAAAAGGGTGCATTTTCAACCGTTAAATCGACATTACCGCCTTCACGTTTGACATTCGATTATTTCCCGAAATTTCCATCGACAATACATACATAATCACGAGTAATATTTTTCGACAAATCAACAGCTCAATTAACAATTCAATTTAACACTTGCGCGACTTCCCAACAACGCGCGCATTAAAATACCCCGAATTTCCGTGCAGCGGCTTATTAAACCCAAAGAGCGCCGAATCGGAGAGTCGTGCTCGAGGCAGATTAGCCGGGGCCTACACGAGCCTCGGAGCCTCCCGACAGCTACGTTCAGTAACCCCCCCGGGCGCTTATTCCGCCGGTATCCGTGTAATGCATTTCGGAGGACAAGCCGCAAGCCGTAGTCTTCCGGCGGGGGTCCGCACACACGTCTGGGCGCGAGGCACAATCGCCTCCTCTGCGACGAATCCCCGAGCTCTATATACCTTCCCTCCCTCGAGCTCGAGAGATATCTGCCGCCCGTTGAGAAGAGATCACGCGGCTGCGACACTTACCGCGAAATAGTTGCGGAATACTTTCACGAGGAATGGTCGTGAAAGTATTGGTGTTTCTTACGCTTTGCTTGGAAACGACAGCGACGATTCCTTAAGGGGGAGGTGAGTTTGTTTTACCGGTTAGTTTCGTGTCTCAGGGTAATGATGAGGCTGCAATCTTGTTTGATCGCTTAATTGACTGGGATTGGCTTGTCGAATTCCAGAAATGACCTCTCATATTAGGAATGGAATTATGGGACAGCTGATATTCCTACATTGCGTTATTGCCTAAAGCAACTCTGTTTATAGATTCAGACGACATTATGTTTTATGGGTCATCAGATATTTCAATTTCACGACCCATTTCTAGCCCATCATTACAAAGCATCACTGAACCGTTCCACATTTGTTGAAATACGTCAACATCATTCCAAAAAAAAGAAACACAGCCACCAGTTTTCGCGTAAATTCACGATTACCGTCAGCTCGGAATTTCGGAGAAAGGTAGAGAGATTCCTCCGATTCCGGCTCGGTGTTTATCCAAGTGCAGTATATACTCGGGCA
>UCOL01000596.1:0-58437 GCA_900474335.1 Ormyrus nitidulus
GAGATCGATTATTCACTAAGATACAGCTATTCAAAAAATTGAAACAAAATAAATACAACTTTAATATCTTTTGAACTAATAAGTTTCATAAGCAGAAAAACTATACAGTGAGATCCAGGCGTATACACACACACACACACACACATACATCGATCCATACAGACATTGAACAATTCCAAAAATCACTATCACAAAGCTTCCTCTAGGAGGAAGCAAAATTTGATAGAATTGCAATATTTTAAAACACGTGTAGTATTAAATTTCCCAGAAAACTTGGCATATTCAAAATAGAGCGTATAAAAAATGTAATTTAAAAATTATCTTAAAAATTAAACATGAGCCCCTTTTTTGACCTAAAAAAATGAAGAGTTTTTTGTTGGCTTAAAATAATGCTTAAGGTAAACTCATAAGCCAAAATTGATCTATAAACAACTTCTAAACTTAGTTATAACGTAAAATTTAATTCCACCAAGTAATAACCGGCAAATACAACCGGTTAAAAATGACTGGCAGTTTATTAAATAATTTATAAACTAATTCTTAACTCGTGGACTGACAATTTAACTCCAGTTAATACCGAACCAATGGAAATGGACTAATTACTTCTTATATTTCTTCGACATTACGCTTTTCCTCGTAAATTCAATTAATCTCGAGCTGTATCTCATCGAAGCGCGCCTGACTCTTTGAATTTCGTTAAATAAATTTTGCAAAATGCCAGCGTGCAGTCTCAGTTTTTACCTACATACATGAAATCAATTATTTCGTTAATTCATGCGTTACATTGGCTGTTAGCGGCTCGTCACTGTGAGCGACGCGCGGCCCGTAGGCACTATTTTTCAATTTCACTGTCGCCCTCGTGCTTTCGTCTTTCTCTCTCTCTCTCTCATTCTCTCAAGCGTTTTTTTGCTTAACTGTTTACCTGTTTCATCCATTTGCCAATTTACTCAGGACGTTTTCGCCGTTTGTTCTTGCGATAACAATGATTGTTTTCCTATAGCTTCAATAGGACTATTCTTTACTCAGTTTAATTTAAAGCAATTTTCTCAAAGTAATGAAAGTATGGAGTGGAAAGGTTTAATTTGATGGAAAAAGATTAATTAAGGGTGCAAGATGGTTTTAATTAAATTATAAAGCAATTTCTTTACGTTTCAGTTGAAAAGTTCTTTAAGTAGAAGAGCAGCTAGAAATGATTAATTGTAAATTAATTATCTGGCGTTTTGTTATTTCACCTGATCACATTGAGTATTCAAAAGAAAAATAAAGTTTTGCAATGCTCAAACTTACGATGACTGCAGCTCTTTCTTACGTTTTACCTCAACGGAAAAATTTCCAATTTTCCTGCGAAGGCCTAAAGAAAAGCAACGAAATCGACTCACCTGGCCGTTTCTTGCAGTTCTTCGCACCTCCTCCGTATATATATATATTCTGCGTGAGATCCGCTCGCGGCTGCGGAGCCTGCAGCCTGCTCGTACACGACATGCCCATCTAAATGCGGCAATGGACCTCGACAGGACGAAGGTCGCTGATAGGAAAGAGCCACAGAGCTTTCTCCGCGGCTATCAGGTCAGAAAAGCTGTCCTGGGCAGAGTGGATGAGGTATTTCTGCCAAAAGGAACATTTTGCGAATGATGAAGAAGGTGTCGGAGCGGAGTTTTCGCCGAATGGAAGCGAGAAAACTCGAGGCATGTAGTTGCATCGGAGGAGGAGCTCTTCTATAATTGTATTTCAAGTAAATGGTTCGACCAAATTACTTTACCTCCTCTTCTGAAGGTATATATTGTTTTAGAGTAAAAAAATAAATTAAAATTTTTTTAACAGTATGTCATGAAAGTGTGCGCAACGCCAGCGTAAACCAATCTTTTGTTATTATTAATTTTGTAAGAGGACTTTTAAGTCCGTTTAAGTCAATAAATAAAAAAAAATAAAATAAAAAATGTGACATTTCATATTAAATGGTATTTTTAACTATTGCTTTGAAATCGTAAGTTTTTGTAAGTGATATCAAAAGTTGATATGCAGCAGGTTTCTCCAGCACTTTTTGTTTAAAAATTCCGCAAATCGATCCTACATTGCTTTTATTGCCGCACAAAGCAAATGTTTTTTCTTTTATGAAAATAAAGCGATATAATAAGTTGAGATAAAAAAAAGAGCGCATATATTGTTCTCTGCGCATATTCAGTTCTCTCCGATCATATTCATTCAAATTATCATGAATCGGAAATCGCGTAAAGGTAAACGCCGATAAAAAACCTCCAGGGAAGTTTAATTAGTGTCCTTTCAAGCACTTAAAATAGTTATTATTATTACCGTCGCCGTCGTAACCTCCTCCATCTCGGCGAATTCCCAGATCTACGCGGCCGCGCTCTTTCCAGCTTTATTTTCCCATCTCTCTCTCTCCTCCTCGAGCTGCTTTATACTTCCGCGGAGCCTTTCTCTCCGGCGAGAGTTCATTTGTCCCGAGCCGCTCGCGCCGTTGTATTACGCGAAAAGGGCAGAGAGATTATTCGTAGCTCCCCGGTATATCATACGATAAAAGTCGTCCGCCTCTGCCTATAGTGCGCCGAGAAAGCGAAAGAGGGAGAGAGAGGAACGACAGATTTATATTTGAAATTAGATTAAGCTCCTGCGCTTGAAAGCTATATAAACGTCCCGGGCCGCCCTCGTTCCACTGCAATCTCGAGGGAGGGGAGAAAGAGGAACTCAATAAAGCAACCGCTCGCTCACTTTATTTTGCCCTCTCTCCTTTCTTTCCCCGTTCATTTCCACTCTTTTTCTTCGCCGTGTCTTCCATACAGTACGCTCGCCGCCTGCCTCCTTTTTCCCGTTCTCCATTTCAATTCATCCCTTGTATATATCAGCACTCTATTTCTCAGGAGTTCTATGTTGAATTTTCTCCTTTTTTTCTTTTTTCGAGTCCTATCTTTTATGGAGCTTCTTCCGCGGAAGCTTTACTGAACGATTCAAACGAAAGTAATTACACAGGTGCTTTATTGCGCGCCGAGATATTAGTTTCCTCGGTTGCACATAAACCTAGATACACAATCCTGGGGAATGCGTTTTGTTTTTTATGAAAATCTCCAAAAAGATTTTTCATTTATTATTATAAATATCTTATTATCTTCTATCTAATTGTTTTTTATATTTATATTAGTCTGAAACCTGACGTATATAAATGCATTTGTCGTATGTGACGACCGCCAACTAAAAAGTCATCAGTCCCTCTAATACTAACAAGCCAATACCGACTAATTAGAACTGTCCATCTAAAACCAATTCAAAATTTGAAAAAGTCTCACGAAAAACTTAATAATATAGTTTAACAATAATCTATCTATGTCCGTGTACCGCAAATACATCAACACTTCCGCTGCATCCTCTTCACCCTCGCAGTTTTTTTTCCCTTTTCCCTCGAGCCTGTCCTCTTTCTCTATCTCGCGGGCGTAAATCGTTTTCTTTCAACCCCATTCAATTCCAACCTCGCTTTTATCGCCTCGCGCGGCTCCCGGCCATTTTCTAAGCTCCCTCCCTCCCTCTCTTTCTGATCCACCACCATCCTTTCCTCCGCACACCGACGTATACCCTCTGTTTTGCGTGTGCGACTCTCTCTCTCTCTTTCTCTTTCTCAATGACGATATTTTAAAGTCGAGCGAAGAGAGGGTGCGGATATGCCGCGCGAGTTTTAATGGATGTTTGAGTGGCTATAATGGCATTATATTGCTTCGCCCGAGCCGATATAGCCGCGTCTGACTATAATTTCTCTCCTCCTTTCATCCCCGCCTTGTGCAAGCGCTTTTTTCCCTGCCTGCGCCGTAGACATGTATAGCGCGCCTGAAGTGAAAAGAGTGCTCGTCGGTGTTGATTTCCTAACGGCGAAGCGGGGCGGAGTTACTGCTTCCGCGCAGAATTTTATATCCCTCGAACAAAAAATTCAGCAGAGATTGATCATTGAGATAATCGGGGAAAATTTTGTTTCGAAGAATTTTTTTCAATCGCCGAACTTCGAATTCCTATATATTCGTTAATTTCGTTTAATTGAGTTACTCTAGTTATTTGATATTAATGTGTTGGACTAAGGTGGTTTGTACTGCATTTGTGTATTAAAAGCATAATTGTACAACTTGATAATGTAGATACGAGTACTGATCGAGAACTTTCACGTAGTCTTTGCAATACATTACATAATATAAGTAATACCGTTTTAAGAAATCAAACACTTAATAATCTAAAAGACAATCAACACCTTGTATTTACAAACGTATTAAAACACATACTATTAATAGTTCATTAATAGATTTTTTACTTTTTTTTTACATTTTATACAAGAAATGTATCATGGTTAGTGATGTATATTAACTTTATAAGGGCGTTTGTAAAGCTCCTGGATTTATTCCGTATCCGTAACCTTGCGGGCCGAAGTTCCGAATGTAGCATTCTATAAAATAGAAAGATATATTTCTTTAGTTAAGAACAGCCATTAGTTCTGAACAATGTAAGTCTCAGTAAAAATGAACTGCATCAGATCAATTCAGTTCAGATATTGAAACCAAATGTTTATTCTCACGTTTACAAAATATTTCGCCGCAGTGTTCTTCAAAGTTAACTGTGTCTAGAAATTTTCGGCAGCATAAGCAAGTGAAACAAATTTTGTGGTACGCTCCGCCACACGCCAGCTGCAGTAAAAGACATGTTCGTTATACTTATTGCACATTATTATCCGTTCTCGTGTATTGTTAGACAATAAAGTAATGATTGCTTTAAAATTAATCTACTAGCTAAATTTAATCTACTTTCAGAATCAACATTCAGTTGGTGAAATTCGGTCGAGTGAATTATTGAAGATCTTATACAAAAGAACTTTTAGTTTGAATTTACACCTTCCTAATTAGATACCAACGTGATGGTTTTATAGCATTTTTAAAAATTTTCGAAAACAATTTCTTGCAGTGCTCTTCCTTGTAATCTATATATAATAACAATATGTAAAAGAATTACAAAGCTTTTCAAAAGTTAAAAAATAGTATAGTCGGGTGTATTGACCGTATATTAATTTAGTAATGTACTGAATGTTCAACAAAATTATAATAAAAATCTAGTTTTCGAAATTTACATGTAATTCATAAATAATGTAATAAACATGTAATAAACAAATTAAAACCTTTTATTACATTCACCAAGAACTTATTAATTTTTATTATTTTTTGTAATTTAAAAAAAAAATTGCATTATAAGGTAATAAAGGAGAAATAAAAGAAATATTGAGTAAAACCTGCATTTCAGCTTGATACACTTTTCCGCCACATCTCCGACAGTCCCGACAAGCTATACAGTATCTTCTCTGACAGCAGCACCTCACGTTATTGTACCTCGCACAACCCGCTGATCTACGTATTTAAATATATATAAAAAGTTGCTTATCAGTTGAAAGGATGACTATTATAATGACATTGCAGTGTCGTTTTAAACTTTAGTCTAGCTAAGTGTATTATATTTATGTTCTTTTTATTCGTTATTATTAAGAAAAGTGAGAGAAAAAAGTTCTTTTTGGCATTAATCACTTAATGATTATCAATAAAAATACAAGGAAAATGGAACGTAGAAAATAAATTTATTGAAATAAGATTTGTTTAAACTGTACTTTGACTTCTCTTTTCAGTGCTATAAACTAAGTTTCAAATTTTTAGATAAAAATAAATAAAAATTTTTGCAGTTAAACACTTAAGTTCAAATCCCAATAAATTATTTTTATAGATTGTTACAAATTTTACAAATTTGAGTTAATACCTATTACGCCGATGAGTTGTGCAATCAGCGCCATCGATCCTGCTAAATTTGCATTGACACTTTCTGCACTGTCGATAAGTCGCAACAGGCGGACTTTTCCCTCTGCCGGAAAAGTGGCATCCATTGCAGTGGTCTTGTTTAATGGAAGAAGAAGGACCTTTTGTAAGGTTAGTTTTTGTAGTAATTATTTTGTTTATCCGTTTTTTCGTAACAGTAACATTTATTTTATTATTACTTAAATTTCTTGTATAATGCGGTGGTAACGGAGGATAATTTGTTGGTTTTCCAAGTGGATGTATCTTGACGAGTTTTTATAAATCTTGTATGATGAACTCTGTGACATTTCTTTGCATTATTTTCGAAAAGATCATATAAAGCTTAAATACTTTGCAAAAATTATAATATTTTATATTATATGTACCACCGAATATTGTGTAAATTTAATTATCTTCAGTTGATACAATAATTAAATTGTGTTTTAGTACATATATGTTTATGTACAAAAAATTTCATTAAAAAATGAATTTAGTTTTAATTTAATTATATTATTTTTCTTATATATTTGTCACAAAAGTACGCATATCTTGAGAAGTTAAATTTTAAAATTTGTAAGATCTAAAATATGATGGTTATGTTTATAAAAATAAATATTAATGTTAATTCAATCACTTTCATACGAAAGTTTCATTTTGTTATATTACTTGTGCTTTATGGATACGTCCAAAAAGATATTAATTATATAACTTTCAATTTAAAATAACAACTATTAATTTTCAATTATAAAATAAAAATAAAAAATGCACTCTTAATTTCGTGTCAATACCTAACTTTTATTTTTATATATTATATAATATATATGCATTGTTTTAATTTCGCGCTAAAGAAGTCATGTGACATTTAGAACCAATCAAAATAAAGTTGTAGAGTTTGGCCATGTGACAAACATAACCTAGAAACTTGAGTATTTTGTGCATTCTTTTGCTTCAACAATAGTTTTCACCGCGTGATGAAAATTCAATATGTTTATATGTATTAGATAATACGAATTTGGAAAGTTTTATTTTAATTACATATTAATATCTGTAATTATATTATATAACTCAAGGTAAATAGTAACTTATTTTATAATTAAATAGTTATTTATATTATAATACTAAGAAAAAAAAGGTTAAGTGAAATAATTTAAATGCTTATTGTGTTAAATGTTAAATTGTATAAGAAATTTTATTTATTAAAATATGAATTAACAAATTTTTAATATTTTTACAGGTAGTTTTATAAAAACTTTAAAATGAAGAGAGTGAAAAATGATAGCACGGAAACTTCTCCTAATAAGAAGTTTAAAAAGTCAACAAAATTTTCTAAAAAAGGAAATTCTCAAGGTGGAAACAAAAGTAAGAAAGACAAAAAGAAGAAGCCTTCAAAAACTAAATATGAAAAACCTACAGTGCAAAATAAAGCTAGTGTACCTGTTAAAAAAAACAATTCCAAATATAAAAAAGGAAAACCAAACATGGATAAAATAAAAAGTGAAAAGAAAAGTCCAACTGAAAATGGAACAACTGGAGAAAAACCAAATTGGCTAGAGTATAAGAAAGAACAGAAAGAATTAAAAGAAAAGAGAAGAGCTAAAAAATTAGAAGAATCATATGATATAGCAATCGAAGCAAAACGAATTGGGGAAAAACTTCGAAGAACAAAGTTATCACCAGAAGTGCAAGAAAAGTTAACAAAAAAACTACATGATTTAATAAAAGATAAATATGCTAAAATGATTTTTACTCATGATATTTCAAGAGTTGTTCAATGGCAAATCAAATATTGCAATCAAGACATTCAACTTGAAATTGCACAAGAATTGAAACCTTATCTGCGAGAAATGATGTTTTCAAAATATGCCAAAAATGTTGTTCGAACTTTACTAAAAAGAGGATCAAATAGTGTCAAAAAGTGTATTTTGCAAGAATGTTATGGTCATGTAGTTAAATTATTGAGTAGTGTTTTATCTGCCCCGTTATTTGAAAAAATTTATGTTGAGATTGCTTCTGATACTGAAAAATCTGCTTTTAAACAAGAATTTTACGGTGATTTGTATAAAAAATCAAAAGATTTGAAAGTTAAGACCTTAATAGATGTGTACAAGGATTCTGAAGATATGAAATCAGCAACATTATCAGCTGTTAAAGCAAATTTAAGTAAAATTTTGAACAAAAACCTTATAAACTCAACCCTTGTACATACTGTTCTTTATGAATATTTATCAAATTGTTCGGTAGAAGATAAAGTTGAAATAATGGCATTGATTAGACCTTTAATTACAGAATTATCACAAACTAGGGATGGTACAAGGGCTGGTAATTTATGCATATGGCAAGGAACTAATAAAGACAGAAAAGTCATAATGAAAACTCTTAAAGAGCATATTAAAGATATAATGACATCTGAACATGGACATTTAATGATATTGGCCCTCTTAGACTGCGTAGACGATACAGTTCTTTTGAAAAAAATTTTATTACAAGAAGTATTAAATAATTTAAATGAAATCGTTTTAAATGAATATGGTAGGAGAATCATTTTATACATTGTTGCACGTAGAGATACACACTACTTCCATCCTGCTTTAATAGAATATTTGAAAGAAGGAGATGGCAATGCAACAAGTAAAAAACCAGCAGATATTCGTGAAAAAGAATTGTTAGAATGTGTAATTGATAATCTACTGCAAAGTATAGTAGCCGATGTTCAAATATGGTTGTCTAATGGTCCAATTCAATTGGTAACTTTAGCAATTTTAAAAGCTTGTCATGGAGATAAACCAAAATCAAGCTTCAGTGCCATTTCTAAATTTATTACAGATATTGATTCTAAATTACAAAAAGATACAAAAACATTTGAAGCTATTGAAGAACCTGGATTACACATGGTCTTGAAAAAACTTATTAAAATGGACAGTCAACGCATTAAAAATAATGAAATAACATTTGGTGACGTTCTCGTTGAACATTTAACAGATGAAGTAATTGAACACTGGACAAATTACAACAGAGGTTGCTTTTTATTAATTACATTAATAGAAAATGAATCCGAAAAAGTTATTTCTGAAATAAAATCAAAACTTAAGATTAAAACACTCAAATCGAAATCGAGTAAAGGAGCAACGATATTGTTACAAAAATTAGAAAAAATAAAATAAAAATATTTTGTAATTTTAATTTGTAGTTCTAACTTTTTAATAAATATTTGGTTAAAATTATAAAAACTTATTTTCTTAAATATCTTAAATTTATTATCAACCCATTATCAATTAATGTTAGTTTAAATATAATGGAAGTAGGTAATAATAATTTACAACTTATGTTTCGTAGTTTAACGCTTTTTATTTAGTCACGATGAAGTATAAATAATTTTAAGCTACTATTTTCCTAGAGAAGTAACAAAAATGAATCCTTTATATAACGTACCCTTGTAATTAGAAAATTCCAATGAAAATCAAACAGTATATAAATATACATGAAAATAATTTGGAGTAAATTTTAAATTAATAATTTATTATCACTTTGTAATTTATTATGCATGACTTATTATGGTATAGGTCAATGTTCCATCAATTCAAGATATATTAATCGCAGGAGATCAAAACTCCCATAAATATTGCAAAATAAAATAAACATCATATGATGATTTAAATGTATTACAAAGATGCAAACACCTGACCATTGACCAAATCACATTTGATCATATAAATTAATATCCTTACATAAATATTATTTATAATTCAAGCATATTTTTTATATCAACAACCCTAGATCGAATTTCCGGTTGATTATCTTTCGATAATTCTGGTAGCATACCATGCATTAAAGCAGTCATAAAGTTCAGTTGTTTCCCATTTTGCATATCTTTTAATTTTTTTGATAAAGATATCACAATGTTTAATGCTTCTTTCCTAATCCTAGTATATTTTGCAATACCTAAAAATAATTTATTTTTATTATAATATTCATTTCATAAAAAGGAAGTTTTATGTATACCTATTGCATATCGTAAAATTTTAAGAAGAGTTTCACAAATTATATCCAACGTTTCTTTATCTTTTTCTGTAAGTTCATTAAAATCAGTTTTTAATAAAACTAATTTATCAACGAAACGATTTAGGGTTGTTAAAATAGAAACTTGAATAGGTCTAGTACTCGATGGCAGTGTTTCAAAACAGTGCATCACAAATTGTACACAATACTGGTCTGAAATAATTGATATATTAATAAAAATACTTCAATTTTAAAAAGAATTTAATTAAAGAAAATTAAAATATGTACCCTGAGTTTCTTTACAAGTTGGCCATGCTTTTCCAAGACTTTCATAAATCGTTTCTTGAAGTTTTATTTTTTCCTCCTTCTTTTTCTTATTTTCTTCTGCAGATTCATCATCTTCTTCACCTTTTTTGTTCAACTTAAAAATTATATTCGTGAGTATGAATAATTAAATATGTAATATAATATTATAAAATAGCACTTACTTTAGGTAAAACTTCTTGCGCGATATCATAGACTTCAGTAAATTTATCTTCGTCTAATTCGTGCAAAACTTCCGTAAAAGCTCTTAAAGCATGGCGTTTATACTCAACCCCTTCTTTTTTACTCTCTTTGTATAAAGCTTCTATAATCGCCTCTTTTAGCTTTGGATCATTTTTCAAAGCCTCTCTAAAAATAAAATCATATTTTAACTTACAATTCTAATATATTATTTAAAATTATGGAAATTAAAAACTATGTGATTATTAATAAATTAAAAATGCATTAAGTTATTAGTATTCTTACTTGCTGTTAGATGCGAGCGTCGCTAAAGCACTCAGCAGTCTATTTTTTCCATTCCAAGTTCTGCCTTGCAATCCGACGACCAAAATATTCAGTAACGTATATCGAGGCTCGTCGTCAATTGTTGCTCCAAGCTTCGAGGCTACTGTTGAAACAGCATTTGCAGCCTGAGCTTTCGTGGTCCATGAAGCAGACTCCAGAGCTGCTTTTAAATTGCTCGTAATGGCACTTAAATTTTTTCGAATACCACCTTCGGTACCGGGTGTTATTTCTGACCATAATTCGGTCCACAATTCTATGGTTTTTTCGTTTTCATCTGGAATTTTTTCTGCATGCATTGCAAAAAACGTCAAAGGCATTACTATGTGAGAATACTTTTTAAGAATATCTTGATTATAATTGTTTATGGATTGCAGTGTTTGACCAATAGCCAATCGTATTGAATTATCTAAAAAAAAAAAAATGACGAAATTCTATTATTTTCTTTTCATATTAATAAGGCTATAATTACATATTAGTTATTTTAATTAACCTTCTCTTTCCATGTACCATGTATTTAACATATTAAAAAGTTTATCTAGACTAGATTCTTTTGCACATCCCACAATATGTCCGATTGTTACTGCGTTATTTGACCTTATTTCTGCGTTTCGATCTGTCAGTCCATTAATAAGGGCTGCAAGTATTTTTCCTGCAAATATAAGTTAATACAATCGATAAGAGGTATTATGTTTTAGAAATGGTTAAAATTTTTTCATTTTATGATATTAACCGGCATATGGCTGTAATTCGTGTTTCATATTAGGTAAACATAGTTTTATGAGAAAATTCGAGCATGTAACTTTTGTTTCGAATTTCACACTTGTTTTGATGAGATCTATCACTTTAGGCATCAAATCTTTTAATATCTGCGCATCAATGTATTGTATACACTAAAAACAAACAATTAAAATTATGTTTTATAAGAACATTTTATAAACAACTAATAATGCACTTTACCTTTGCCATTGTATCCGTGGCATTAGCGATATAGTTATTAAAAATTTTTAAATTAGTTTCTTTTAAATCGCCAGTACAATTCATAAGAGCAGGAATTAACACAGGAAGAGAAGGTTTTAACGTATTCCCAGCAGTTGATACAAGTTGAGAAATTGTTTGTAAAGATATCACCCGAATTTCATTTACCGTATGATTTATTCCTTCTTCCATAAAAATTGGTAAAATGGCCTGAAGAACTTCATCTGCAGATTTTCCATGAGAAGGATCGCATTGACGTATACAAACCTATAGTTTTTTAAAGATACAATTATTTATGAATGTACCTTGTTAAATAATTTTATAAGTTTTCATTATCGCAATATATATATGTGTGTGTGTGTGTATATTTAAGAAAAGATATCACTGTCATATTTTGATATTTTTTTTGAAAATAAAAAATTATCTTATTTCTTAAGCGGTATACTTTAAATAATGGTAAAATATTATTGAATAATTATATAATAAGTAACTTGTAAACTGATTAAAATTTTATTAATCTTACCCGACTAAAAATTTTTGCAGTATTCATCGCTTCCTGTCTTGTACCTTCATGTCTATCATCCATTACTCTGAAAAGCTCCTGCCACAATCCAGGTGCACATTCCGCGTAATTGATTGGTATATTAGGTAATTTCAGTAAATCAGCTAAAGCCAAACAGCAACTAATTCTGACACGAAAATGAGCGTTGGTCAAATTTTCTTTAATATCTTCTAGTATCTTCTTATGATGAAGTTCAAGCTGTTCAATTCAAATAAAATTAACATTAAAATACAAATTTTCACTCACTATCCTCTTAAGAATTTTTTAATTCGATTAACTATAATTGTAAAGAACATCTTACATCTTTCGTCGGCGAAGGTACAAGATTTCGCCAAATACTAGCAAAACTTTGTTGAACCTTTGGAACTGGATCAAATTGGTACCTATATAATTTCGGTATGATATTTGGCAAATAAGCAGTGATATCTTCATTGTCATCAGTAGTACTGATTTGCGTAAACTTCAAAGCAGCACCTTTTTTTGTCGTCCAAAAAGCATTATGATTTGCCAAATTTAAAAAGCGATAGGTTAACTCTGGTTTTTTTAATTCTGTAGCAAGTAAATTTATTTCTCTGTATGTTATAAAATTTGCACTGCAAAATATAAATGTATATCAAAATATTTTCATTTTTTTTAATTTATAATTTGTTTAAATAGTTTAAAAGAAATGTAAATTTAAAAATTAGTTATAAACAAGTCTGTAATTTGCTTTTCTTGATCTATTTTATTAAAAATTAAATATTGCAAACCTGGAACTTTTTGCTGATTCAACTTTTCCTGAATCATTCGATTTTCCTGACTCAGCAGCTTCAGGATTAATTTTTCTTCCATACATCAAATGTTTTGTTAAACTAGTGACTAATGTTTGTCTATCTTTTTCTTGACTATGAATGTAAACCATATATAAACCTTTTGCAGCAATATCTTGGACAATATCTGACAAAAAAAAATGTATTAAACAAATGAAATTTATTTTATTTTTTATTGACTTACCATTATTTTCGTATAGCAAATCCATAAAAACGTTTTGTATTTCTATAAATTTTTCAATAATGCATTGTCGTTTCGAATTGTGTTTTAAAATTGTTAGCAACCACGTGCAAACCGCCTGAAATAATATATAGTGTTAAAAAAGTATTTTTGCAAATGATATTTAAAGTTTCAAAACCAATATTTATTAAATTTAATTTTCTTTTTGCTAAGTAGAACCAATAAAAAATTCTTTAAATTTAAAATTACGATATATAAATGTTCATAAATTTGAGAGACCATAAATTACCTGTCGCGAATTCGGATGTGGTTTATCAGCAATCGACAATAGCTTATCAACAACAAAAACTAGTAAATCATTGCTTTCTTTTGTATAAGAAACATTGTGTTCAGAAGGAAGAATTTTCCAAGCATCTCTTGCTTCAGGTGAAGCTGGACCTTGAACACAGCATACCAAAGCTTCTCCAATAGATAAATGAATGTTGATATCTTTCGTCTGTAAAAATAATCATTAATTACTATATCATTAATTTACAATTAGAAAAATTGAAACTCACCTCACTGGCGATGTCAAGAAACTTTTCTACGATTAGTTTAGTGTGAGGAAACTCTTCCCCAACACAAATATACCCTAATGACAATGCAGCCTTTTCTTTAATCTGAAAAATGAAAAAAATTATTTTCTTGAATTATAAAGTAGTTTCGAACAAATAAATTAAAAATATTACATACTTTAGCATTTAATTTCACATTCATAAAGATCGAAAATAATTTTTCTGCAACACTTTTTTTATTAGGTGCTTTTTCTGCCTCTGACGGTAAAGGCAATGAAAACGATTTACCAATAATTCCAATACCCGTGATTGCAGAAGTCAATAGTGCCGGATTATTCACATTAAGAAATTCACCTGTTTAAAAAATAAAAATTTCATATTAAATTAGACTTATAAAAATTTATCGGTTTCCGTGACCAATAATATCAATGGAAAGAATGTTTTCATTGATGTACAGGAATAATACTCTCATTCGTGCAAGATGCACGATAATAGACTGCTAGAAAGAAAGAGAGGGAGAGAAAGTTTCCATATTTATATTGGTTTCCTATTCTAATATAAAGTACAATGTATAAAGTCTTACAAACTGCTTTAACGGTATCGATGTATGTATTCCAATTTATCAATGTATTTTTGTCTTCTTGTTTTCGTAAAATTAATTTTCTTTCCATTGAATATGACATTGCCAAAATTGCTCCTTGTTGATTTTCTACAACTTTGTCTTTAGTAGTTTTCAACATTTTTGCAATTTGATTTTCAAATTCATTTGTGGGAATATACGCCATAAAAACTGCATAAATTTTCGCTGCTAAATCTCTTATATATTCCTTTGACGATGATAACAATGCCTGAACCCACGATCGCTCTTTTGCATAACGTTCTACTACATAATTGGGTATAGTTCCGATTATTTCAAGCAATGCACTCAAAGCAACTTCATCTAAAATTGAATATTCATACATTAATTCATTAAATTAAAAAAAAAATTAATTTCTATTTATAGTAATATTTTGGTAAATTACCTCCAGTAACTTGACCGTAAAGTATTACAATATCTACGTAATGATATAAACTATCTGGATTTTCCTTGTATAATTTTTCTAAATAACGTCCGATTAACGGAGTAAATTCACAAGGATGTTCTAATGTATCATTTTCCAAAACAATTTGAGAGCTTTTCGCAAGACAAATTCGAAGATAGGAGATTATCTAAAATAAAAAATAATACATTTTTAAGATTAAGTTCAATTGCATTATTATTTAAAGTCTTAAAATAATTCTTTTATTTCTTACCTCTATAAAAGTAGCAGTATTAAAAGGCAAGACTTTATTTCCAACTGTTACTTTATGATTACTATTCATTCTTGTTTGAACTTTTGAGTGAATATAAGACATAAGCTGCGGAAAATCTGGAACAGAAACTTCTTTAGTAAAAAACTTAGAACGTTCGTTTTTGTATGCAGTTCCGTAAAGAGATTTTAGAGCTTCCGTTTGAACTTCTAATTTTGAATCACCAGATGCTAAGAGCAATAAATATCTTGATGGAGTGTGATCTGATGGAAAGACTGCTGCTGAATAGTATACTGCTACAAATCTAAAAAAAAACATATGTAAAAATATGTAGAGTAAGATCGAAAAAAAATATTAAAATTAAAATTTTCATTAAGTTAAAAATTATTATTACAAATTTTAAAATTTAGGTATACAAATAATAAAAGAATACAATTTATATTATACCTGACATGAGCTTCAGGAGATTCTATGTGAGAAGATAGTAAAGCAACCATCAAGGATATTCCAGTATCATCATTTTTATTAAGTACAAATGCAGACGTCATGCTTATTAGGGCATCCCTTATGGTTCTTCGTAAATCACCATCAGTCTTTGTTACAAATAATTTTAAAGATCAGTTTATTAAATTATTCAGTTGATAAAATTATTTATATACTAAATTTGAATACCGTTGCAAGCATATCAAAGAAATTCTGAAGAATGCTCAAATCTTTATTAACAAGGCTTGGAATTCTTTGGCCAAGTTGTCCAATAATTGTATATGCCATTAGCCTATGAGCTAGCTCAGCTTCTTCAGCAATTAGTTTCATCATACCATTTAGGATGACTTTTGCCACTCGAACTATTGGACTTAAGCTAAATTTAAAAATTTCATAAAATTATTATTATTGATAAAATTAAAATTATCTGTAAAGCTTTGTAAACTGCAAATCAAATTAGTTACTTACTGTTGAACGAGGTTAGATGTAAATTGAAGAGCTAAGGATTTTAGTTTAGAATTTGTATTATTTGCACCATACAAAGATTCAAAAATAACCTAAAAATTTTAAGCAAAAAGAGCACATAAAAATTATTATTTTTTAAACGATAAAGTAATACAAAAATTTTTTAACACTCATAAAAACTTTGTAAAGTACCTGAATACACGGTGGGATAATAAAACCTGCTTTAGTTACACGGCACAAATAATGCAGTAATTTCAGTCGAATTCGAATACTAGCTGGAGTTCTTATCATTTCTTGTTTTACTTCTTTTTTTGTTGCTAGAGCGTCTGTACCCAAAAATAATGTATAAAGTGGTGCAGCTAATTGCATTGATGACCAATCTAATAAACTTTTAAAAATCATGGATAATAAATTAATTAAGTAATTACATATGATTTTGTAAAAAAATGTAAATTCGTTACCTGACTATTTTTTTTAATTCTAAATCTGCTAAATTAGCAATACTGAATCTTGTATCAGCTGCTGCAACAATTAAATGAATAAGAATATCTGAATCTGGAAAAAATCCTCCAGCAAGAAATTTTACAATTCCTAGTTTTGTTTGTTCAAGTTGCTCTGGTGTTGGGGGGTTTTCACCTGTAACTCGCTTAAATGAATATTCACTTAATCCAGGTGGTACTGCATTCAGAGCAACTGCCCTGCAACAACAAATTTTTAATTTAATTAACACAAAATAATAATTTAAAATAAGTACAAAACTAAATTTTGAGTAAATTTAAAATTTACCCATAAGGTAGTAATAACATGTCCAGCATGAAATTAAGTAGTTGCTTTGCTATTTGGGGTTCTTCTTGCAATCCCAGAAGTGAGGCTCTTTTCTCTGGATCCAATGGTATTGTGATATGGGTCAATGCTGGCATTATGATTAGCATCAAGCTAAAAAAATATTACGAAATTGTGATATAAATATAATCATATTAATGTAAACATATTTATAAATTATTATTTTATTAAGAATAATATTAATAAAAGTTTATCAACCACCTTGTGGATTGTAATTTATTAGTTCCAGTCTAAACTACTTTTATTGTTTATTATTGCAAAATAAAATTGTCCTGGTTCAGATGACACTACATTTTACTTTTTTAGATTTATTGATTACCAAAGATGACTTGAAATTAAACTTTAGGATTAGTTCATTTACCTTAAGATAAATGAACTCATCCAAAACTTACCTATCTTGATGAGATAATGGCTTCCCTTGAAGGGCAGTTAAAACACTTGGAATTAACTCAGCTTGTTTACTTATTTCCATTCGAGGATATCCAAGCTTAATATATATAATAGTAAAATTCTGAAAAAAAATATGATAAATATCATTGAAGTGAAATAAATTGTTTACATAGATTGTAATAAATTTAATACATACAATTACAAATGAACTAGCTGCTGGATCTTGATACTGCAATAATAAAGCCTCTACAGGAAGTTGAACTTGAGGCCTGCTTTTGATTCTTCTGTTTATGTGTATTAAAAGTTCCATGACTTTTTTCCTGACCCCCTCCTGAGAACTGGAGAGTTTTAACAAAACTGGAGGTAAAAATTTGCATATTGCTGCCTGCAGCTGCTCATCTGTATCTGCTGAGCCCAAGCGAAGAAAAACTCGCTCCAGCAAAACTAAAAGTAAATTTTTTAATTAAAAAAGTAATTGTTCATTTGTTTGACTTTAATAAATCAATAAATTATTAGAGCTTTAAAAAATGTAATTCAAAATGTTCAGAAAATTAATATTTATTTGTCTAATAAGTAAAACTTATTGAAATCATATAAATAAATGTAATGTTTCAATAAATTCAATTTTATTTAAGTTGTTGCATAAAACAGTGATTTAAAAATATTTTTTAATAAAGTTTATTATTAATATTATAATGAATTTAACTCATTTCAAAACTTATTAACTTAATCATGTACAAATATGTTAATATTTTTTTAATATTCTTTGATAGATAAAACAAGTTTATCAATTTTTAACAGAATTGAAAAATACTGTTATGAGAAAAAAATACTTTAATAATTTTTTCACTGATTTTAATTTTGCATTAAAATAATACTACAATGACTAAAAAGAATGAAATTTTGTAAAGTACTTTGAGGTTAGATGACACATCAATTTATATACGAACAATTAATTTTTGTCAGTTTATTTTGTTATGTCATCCTATAAAATATGTATCAATCATTAGTTGATGGATATGAGTTTTTAATTAATTAGTGCAAAGCAATATTTATAATATTACTTTTTAGTAATTGATGTTTTTATCGATATGTTACATAATCTAAGAAAATAAAATATTGATTTTAAAAAAATTTAAAGAAATGAAGAATATTAAAGTAATTAAAAATGTAATATTGTATTAAGTTTATTAATCTTACTTTTAGACTGCTCAACTATTGATTGATTTCATATGCAGATTATTAATCATCAAAATTTTTTAAAAACACTGACAAATTATTGTTCATTAAAATAAAGAATATTTAGTTATTTAAAAAAAATATTAAAAAATAATAGATTATTAGAGATATTATATTATATTATACCAAAGCAAAATCCGAAAAATAATTAGGGGTTATAAAAGCGAAAATCTCTAAATTCATCATCAACCAATTTATACTTGATAAGTTTCAAGTCATAACACAACATTGAATAATCTATCAAGCTTAAATTTCTATAACAATCAAGAACTGTAAGTAAATAATACAAATCTTGTAAAAAAAGATTTTAAGATATCCATTTGATTTCCTAAAATTTGTTTAAGTAGATTTTATATAAACTATTGCTTATCTTTTTGAAAGAAACCAATAATGCGATATAAAATATAATAGATATTGAAATTATACATGGCTACAATTTTTCCACAAAATATTTCAATTTTACAACATTTGCATAATATCTAATAAATTAGCCTGAAGATTTAACTATGCATCAATGTATATATATAAAATAAATAATTAAATGGAGTCTTTCAACACTGGAGTGCACAACTGCAAACATTCTGATTCATATTTGTTTTACAGTCACATATGGTCTACAAGCCATACCCTTTTTACCTCCTAATCAATGCAAACAGACACATGACACACAATCTTCACGCAAAAAATACAAGCACAAGACCAAAGCACAGGCACGCGAATTTAAATGTCCCATCGTCTGTGGACGTTTAAATTCTCAGAATCGGAAGGAGATAAATTTACACGAACTTTTGACATCCAGCGGATGATCGACCATGTTAATCCTTTCAGCACAGCATCGGACAAATGGGACACTCTTCGACAACAATGACAACAACGAAAAAGCCCGTGGGCTGACGGGAAGCTACCTCGCCAGTAGTAGAATCGCGATTGAGCGAGACAGAGAGAGCGAACCTTCAAACTCGTCCACTCCTTTTGACAGTTCTCTCTCTCTTTCTCTGTCTTTCTCTCTATCCCTCTCTCTCTTCCTCGCGAAAAACCACGTGTTGCGGTGCAGTGGTGTGTGCAATGGGCGCAAACGAGAGAAAGAGAGAGAGAGAGGAAGAGAGCAGAGCAGCACTGAAAACGCGTGCGCGTGCCCGGAGATTCAACTGGGAATGTACGGGGTTGTACAGATAGATACTACGCTAATGTAAGGGTTGGTAGATAAAACGAGAGAGAGATGGACGATGTGCGAAGAAGCAGCGTTCGTAAAGCCGCGCACGCACACGCGCCTGACAAGTCGGAGCGTAAGCTAAAAGCCGCAGGGGTCGACTCGTTGTGACGATCGCTTTCCAGGACTCTAAATACTTTAGAAGATCCATTGGAGAAGGTTCGAAAACCGGCTAACCGCTAATACCGAGCTTTTCCAGCGCCAAAACCAATACACCACTTACTCAGCTCGTCCGTCGCCGCTGCCATTTTGGAACCGCGGATGCGCGCGACGACCGCCAATGATTGTACTTGTGCGCCCAGTCCGCCGAGCAATGGTCACCTCTGTGAGTGTGTGCATGAATTACACGCTGAAAATGTAATACATGAACGCGCTGCAGGGCTGCACGCGGTTATCAAAATTTAGCTGAATTCATTGAATGTTTACACTTACAAATTTTGAAAACGTTGAAGTAACAATTTTATTATAAAAAAGTTTTAAATTAATTGATAATTTTGTTTAATTTATTTTATAATTTAAAGTTAAATATCGAGAAAATGGGCTGAGTTTACATTATATGATAGAGAGTGGAAAGGACATTTTGAAAAACAAAGGAAATAGTTTTTGTCTAGTTTTTATCCTGGATTTTATTTATATAAACCTCAAATTTATTATATAATTTGTAATTTCAAATTTATAATATTTATTTTTGAACTATTTATATTTTATAGATTTAATTAAATTAAATTTGAAAACAGAGTTAGTTCAATTACTACCAAATAGTTTGATAATTTTTTTTTTGCATTCACAATGTAAAGATTAATTTTTTAAAGCTAATCAGACAATCTTTGTGTTTTATAACTTTTAAGAATGTTTTGCTAAATCGTTTTCTACATTACTATACAATAATACATTTCTTGATCTACATTTATTCTGTTGATATTTCTTATACATAATGTACTAAAATGTTTTTGTATCTGCAAAACGAAACGTATATATGTATAGTTTATTTCTGTACATAAAATTTACTTTTGGACGATTGTACATATACATACGAATGCAGTTTTTAAAGAAGAATAACGGTATTTATTAATATTAATATTACATTACTGTACAAATTTTCGTCCAATATTCAACGTGTTTTTAATATTATAATAAGTAGAGAATTCTACAAATAAAAGGAATATTTTCCACGAAATTTAAATGATTCAAGACCGGGTACGCATGCATGTAGATCGTGACACACCCGAGAAACTGCATGCAATATTGCGCAAACTCAATAATCTGTGATTGTATAGGTACACGTGGAAATAATACTTTTTAGTGTAAATTTTTTAAAAATAAAGTTAAAAAAGGCAATATTTTAAATACTTTGTTAACTTTTTTTAAGTAAATCTACTTTTAATTTAGGATTTTTAACCGTGTATTTGTAAAGTTCAAATACAAGACTTATATCATAAAATAAATTATAGTACCAGTTATTTTAATAATAATTAATTAATAATCATTTGAAATTTTATATCTTATAAAGGGTTTTAAATGCAAAAGTACTTTACAAAGGGTGTTTTCAGTAACTAATTATGAATTAATATTATAATTTTTGGAGCTATTAAATAGTCTTTTGTTCTAATTTGAATAATGATTTTATTTATTTTGACAAGAATCATATTTGTGTTAATCGTTCTTGGGATATAAGTTAAATAAGACCTTGACCGAGGCGACTTCAAAATTTGTTTTCGTTGATGATGGAGTTTATTATTCTGCACGACTTAATTCTAATTCGATATAATAACTTGAGAATTCTATAATATAAAGTAGAATTAAGAAATTAGACATAAATAATGAGCGAATAAATACTGTTACTATTATAATATTCTATTATTTATCTTTGAAGTGTTATACTTCTATAAAATTTTCAAGTCCAATAAAAATTTCAATCTCATTTAAAATGAAATTCAAAACTGCCGCGTCGGATTATCGACTGAGTTAAATTTGCGCAGAAATTGCATGCACACTAGAATGAGCAGTTTCCCCTCCCCAGAATAATCCAATAGGCGATTCGATTCCCAGATCCCAAGGCGATCCCATCACGTACGATTTGGGGCGCGCGTGTCGTGCCGTCGTCTTCTCTCGCGTGTTTAAAGGGACGAGTACTCTCTCCTTTCTCACTTCGCCGCGTTGACCTTCACATTGTTCTCGTCGTTCGAATAGAGGTCGAATTCGAAATAAACAATCCGTCGATACGCTCAGAGCGGTGCGTTTCGCAGCAGAAGGTGACTAGCCCATATACAGCGCGCAACCCCTTTGTAGGCACAAAATATTTGTTCTCGTCGCGCCTTACGTAAAAAGCTGTAGCGATTATTAGAATATATTTTGAAACAATATAACTGACGAAACTGCTAGGCTCTGACACCTTGCGTATTATACCTACTGTGTGCTTGTCCGCTCTTGTGTCTTGCTTGCGGCTTATTGTTTTTTTATTCGGTTTTTCGTCACTTAAAAGCATGTGCGTTTCACGTGATGAATAAAAAGCTATATAAGTCCAGTGGCTTATTAATTAATCAAACAGTTATTTACTTCGACGATTTTAGTGTGAATTTGGGGTTAGAAGAAAAGATTATTGTTGCCGTATATTGGTTATAAAGGTTTGAATTAAATGTTGTGTAGTACGTTAAAATTGATTGTTTCACAGACTTTTTTTCTTTACCTTTTAATGTCCATCTTTTATTATTAAATTGTAAGTAAGATATTCTTAGTTATTTTCAACTGCTAGTCTTGACACATATATCTATATAATATATATGTAGATCTTTATAATCTATATAATATGTACATCTATATAATAGACAAGTTTTCTGACACAAATTTAAAAATGTAACTGATTTCGTATATTTGAAAAAATTATAATAAAGTTTGTGAGACTTAATATTGTTAGTTTATAAATTAATGAGACACTTATTTTAAAAGTAATATATTTAATTTAGAAAGTAGCACATGTTTATTTAAATATGTTAAAAATTAAATTTAAGAGATCTTTACCATATTTAAAGAAATACCATTTCATTTTTGGAGCATGTTCAATTCACACACTGTTGATTTTTATTAACACTAACTTGGAATTCTTCCAATTTAACTTTTATAGATATCTTGTGCATGTTTGTTATTGTAAATTAATATATACATACAATATGCCTTAGACAACAAAGTAAAAAAGGAATGTTAAAAAATATAATTGATCTTGGCTTATTAACGATTTTATAGATTTCTATTGGCTCAATTAAAGAATGAAGTGAGGCATCATATGAATCATAATTGAAACAACTTGAATGCTAATATTATTTATCTTACAATAAGAATTTTAATAATACATTGTTGAAAGGTGTATTTAGGGATAAATATTATATTAACAATTATTTGCATGAATAAATAAAAATATTTTCAATCAATTGTATTAATCAATGTAAATATATATATTTATATGCATTATATAAAATTGTTACTGCATTATGAAGTTTTTAGTATTAAATATTTGATTCTTGAAAAATAAGTAATAATTAAACAGTTTGTCAGCTGTTCAATGTTTAATGTAAAATATTTTGTTGGTTTTGGAATCCCACTGTAAAGTACTTTTGTGTTTAAATTTTATCAAACTTGTGTGTTTTTTGTTTAAATAAATGTGATAATGATTATATTTTTACAAGTAAATAAAATGAAGCAAGTTTTTGTTATAGGTAATACACACAGTGAATAATTACATCAAGTAAAAATGTAAATAAGTAATACAAAAATATTTTTAAGTGATTATTGGTTCCATTTTTAAGTAATTAAAGTTTTTTAAAGTGTTTATTTAAGTTGTTCAATTATCAATGAGTGTGATGGCAGCAATACAAAATTTTCTCAAGAAGATAGGACGCTTCTTTCACCAATGCTTGACCTTATTTTGCACTTATGTAAGTTCCAGTAAATGCATCATAAAACTGAATTGAAAAATAGTATCATGAACTTTGTCTTCTACAAATTTTTTGATAAATAAATATTCAAGCCAATGCAATAAATGTTCTAAAATTACAGTTACATCTCCAACGTGCAATCAGCGTTTCTGAAGATACAGTTACGTCTACATTATATATTTTTATTTAATTTAAGCATAGGTTGTTTGTGAAGAAGTTTAAAATTATAATATTTTAACTAAAATTTTGTAAAAAATTTGTGACTAAACTTTTAGTGTGTTTAATGGCAATTATTATATAATAAATATTTCTACTTTAACAGGTTGAGTGCTACATGAACTATAGATATTTCATATTTTTTTTTTAATAATATTGTAACTTAAAAAATATAGATGTATTTTTATTTACCCTCTAATTTTAAGTGATTTATTATTTTTATTTTTTTAAATATAATTAACTAAAAAAAATGTACTTATTTGTAAAATATTTTTACAGAATACATATGATTTGCAATTTTTTTATGTTGACAGTGCCCAACCTGTTAATTAAGAACTGAATTTTTATAGAGGAAAATTCTTTTTTTTTATCTCTAATAATGCCAAACATTTGTCTAACTTTAAAAAATAAACTAATGAAATTATATAATTTAAAAACAATAATTAGAAAGTAATTTAATTATTCATAACAGTTATTAGAACTTTTAAACGTAATAGTATTTAAATTTTTAATTTGTAAGTTCCTTTATTTAATAAAAGTATAATAAATGTTGAAAAAATATTATTTGTTAAATAATGGCAAGAAGTAAGAATTTATTTATTATTGTAAGTAATTATTTATTTTTCAACATTACATCGCGAAAAAATCAAATACACAAGTAACAGATGTAAAGAGTATGTTCGTACGATTCCCAAGTTTTCGTCCGTTTAATTACCTACGTTCTTAAATTTCTTAAAAAAGCAATTATTTTTTCGAACGTAAAAATAAATTTTAACGATACTGTTAAATGATGGATTATTTCGATCCGAATAAATACGTTCAGTATGTTTATCTTCGCTGTCTGATTAGTATTTCAAGCTGACAGACAAGGATGGTGATTCTTCCTGTGATAATTCCAGATAAAACGAAAAATTTGTATCTATTTTTATTTATTAATTGATCAGTTAAAATACTCATTTTTTATATGTACGTATTTCCATTCCGGAAAAAAGTATATTTTTAAAGATAGAAGTAGGAATTCGATATGTATGACTTATGCCTCTATATAAACATTTCTTAGAACTGTAATAATTGTTCCAAGTGTCATTAATGTTACTTTAAACATAATATAGTACTTGGAAATACTGAACTCTTTATTTTTTTATCTTTTCTTTTATATCATCAACCTATACTTTTTGAATTTTTTCTCAAACAATGGTTTGTTTCGTTAATAAGTAATCTCAACGCTCACCAGTAATCAGTAACTTTTTTCCAATAATTAGCCCATTGTTTCTAATTAAGAACTACAGGGCCAAAATGAATGGAAACCGAATTTCATTATTTTATCAGTACAAGCCAGTGTTCATCTTTTTTTCAATTTCAATATTTCTATCGACGGATAAAAAAACTGGATAAAAAGCAGCGTCGATTCCTTGACACCTACTTTTTAATAGATAATTGTTTATGTTACTATTCCGCACACCATTATAAACCTGGTCTGGTAAATATCGTTGATCCCAAGTTCACCAGACTGTGAAGTCTCCATAATTGTTACAAATGTACTTTTTAAAGAGACAAACTTGACTCTGTCCCCGTTAAAAGACACTTAACTCTATCAGGGTTTCAACAGCCGGTCTGATGCTCGCAATGTAATCCAAGTGATTGTAATGAGAAGAACCGGGAGCTTTGTGCATGATCTTAGAGCATAACCGTAGTAATGCAATATTTCGTTTTTGCACGCCTGGTAACTGCATTGTACTGAGAACTTATATTAGAACACGCGCCGAGAGCCATTCTTGTTTTGTGTCGCGCGTTCATCGCGTAAGTACTCATCCTCTTGTTCAATTCGTAGACTCATCTTTAGCTGCTTGAGGACGAAATTCTTTTTTTGCTTCTACAATTTCACCTATTTATTGGATTATTTTTTCAACAATTGTTTTAGAGACGTGCATTAATTTTTTTTTCATCTACTGAGTATAGTTCCGATGATAATATATTAAACTCTTAACGTTTGTGAAATGTTCAACAAACTTACAACTTATAGTTACATGATAAACTTCAATTTGAATTCGATGAACAATCAGCATATTTTAAAATTAATAATTTATGGATAAAAAAAAAGTAATTGTAATAAAATTGTAATATTTTTTATAAATTTTAAAAATGGTTTTGAACACGGGTGAATCAAAATATCGTTTTTTTTTTATAATTATTATTTACAAAAAATTAAATGTCTAAAAAAAAACTTCAGTATCTTATTATAAATTTTATGAAAATAATATTTAATAAATTAGCTTTTAAAACTTTAATAAAGTACAGCTAGAAAAAATTATTTAATATTCGTGCGTCATACTTATAATACTCTTTCGTCCTCTGAACTATAAAAGTTTGTATATTAAATCGTAAATTTAATTATTTTATTTGCAATTAGCTGTAACTAATATGCTTTTATTAATTTTTTATCGCAGTGGTTAAGAGAAAGAAAATTTGTTATTTTACAGAAAATTTCACGAGAAAAAAAGTGTCTTAACTTTGACACAACGATTATCTTTAATTGCGATAACGGGTACTTTAGCTTCTTAACCAGCGCGATTATTAGTTATTATTACTAGTTTTCGTGAAAATTCTAATATTTTGTTGTGCATATATTAAAGAAAACCATTTTTTTTACAGAGAATAAAAAGGAAGATGGAAAATCTTGGTTTTTCTGCAGACGTTGAAAATGATGACCAAGTACGAGTTTTAACTTTAAATAAAGGAGAGCACCAGGATGGAAATTTATACAAATTAAAGAAAGGTACATGATTATATACATTTTTATAAAAATAGTATAATAAAATTATTAACACTTAATAAATCATTAATATACTATTTTACGTATTCAACGATACAGTAAACAGAAAAAGGCAGAAATATTAATTTGTCAATGCTATTCAATATTAATTTTGTTAAAGTAATTTAATAAAATTAAAGTAAGTTAAAAAATGATAAAAAAAGATTATGTCATCAAGGCCGTTGATTTGTTTCAGTATTTTTATACTTATATAATTTATCATAATAGATAATGATTTTAAATGAACATAATTTAAAGCGTTGAAGAGTCAAATTTCGAAATAAAAAGCGTTTCGATGCCACTTTCCCACAATAACTTTCAGATAATAGACTAAAAATAGAAAGATAATAAAATCGAATTTTTTGAGTACTTGACATAAATGTATTGTTTTCATTGTTTCTAGATCGGTTTTAAATTTATTCAAAGAAATTGTCGAAGGCTAGATCAGTAAAAGTTGTTTTATTTTTAGTATTGCATGATTAATAAACATCTTATTTTAACTCCACTATCTTTAAACAAAAGTGAAATATTTTTACTAAATACCTGTCAATTAGGATGGGTGGTCGACTTCAGATTAGGAGCGTCACTTCTTGGACACGATGTTGATGTTTTTACGAATCACCCACTTTTGAGCGGTACTCCATTCGAAAGACAAACCTACTATCAACTACCATGGAATCACGAATCAGCTTTTTTGAGAGTATCGATAGCCGGTTCATTTCATTATTACATAGCCGAGTCAAGGTAAAACAAGTATAACTATTTTAGAAAATGCTTTCTCAGAATTAATATGAATTTAAAATTGATTAAATCTTAGCGGACCAGACGCTGGAAAAGTAGTCGCTTCTGGTTATTTATTAGTTGATCCAGAATTAATAGTGGGTCAAGACGGTGAAGTCTTGCCATTAGACTGCATACAATGTCACACAGTACTTTCTAAATTATTAGGACCATTCTCTACATGGGAAGAAAAATTGGAAGTTTCCTACAAATCTGGATACAACATGATTCATTTTACACCTATACAGGTATTAATTTTGCAACTGTAAGGACGGATAATATATAAATGAAAAAATGTATTTTATATTTAATTTAATGTTTTAACTTTTAGGCAATAGGGGAGTCTAAATCAGCATACAGTTTAAGTGATCAATTAAAATTGAATCCTTCATTTCACGATTCGGATAAAGAAACGACATTCGATGATATTCAGAAATTAACAGATAAAATGCGAACAGAATGGAACGTAAGTACACAATTTTTTAAATATACGAAACATGAAAATAATTTATATTTATTCTTAACTCGATTGTTTAACAGACATTGAGTATTTGTGACATCGTTTTAAATCATACAGCGAATGAAAGTCCATTTTTGCTGAATCATCCCGAATGCACTTACAATTGTATTAATTGCCCGCATCTTCGCCCCTCGTATCTTTTAGATGCCATTTTATTTGAATTAACTTTAAGAGTATCAACGGGAGAGTGGGAGCACAAAGGAATTCCAACTGTCGTCGAAACAGAAGATCACTTAAATGTCAGCAATATAACATTTATTTTTAGTTTTTTACATGAATTACGACAATGATATATGCAAAATGTTTCTTATTTTTACAGGCGATTCGTCATGCTTTGCACACCTACTTTTTACCACTTGCAAAAATTCACGAATTGTATATTGTAGATATTAATGAAATTATAGCTGAATTTTTAAATCTAGCTCGTAATCAAATTCCGCAAGAAGATCTAGAAAGTGTCAAAGACAAAAGTATTGCAATCATAAGAGATCCAGAATATCGTAGATTAAAAGCGACTATAGATATGCCTCTTGCTTTAAATTTGTATAATATTTATAGGTATGCATACAAAATTGTACATTGTAGCAATAAGTGTTATTTTATTGAAGGAAACAATAATTTTTTTTAGAGTTGACTGCTTTGATGAAGACACTCGATTGAAAAAGTGCGCAGAAGAACTGAAAAACAAATTACAGGAACTTAATGAAGCTGTAAATAGTGAAATTCAGAATCACTTAAATGCTGCAATAGAAAACACAATAGCTGGAATTCGATATTTTAGAGTACAATCTGATGGGCCAAGGATAAAAGAAATAAGTGAAAGAAACCCCCTGGTACCTAGGTAAATTACAAAATATATTTGTTTATTTTTCAAATTCATCCAATAAGTTATTTAAAATATGTGACTATTTATTTACGTAGGTATTTCACAGACTACGGCAATCCAAGATCATTTGTAGAAAGAGAAGATATAATGTATTCAAAAAATGGTTGTTACTTAATGGCACATAATGGATGGGTTATGAACGGTGATCCTTTGAAAAATTTTGCTGACCCTGAATCTAATGTTTATATTCGACGAGAACTAATTGCTTGGGGTGATAGTGTAAAATTAAGGTGCTAAAATACTTATGTTATTTAATGTGAATGATTATGAAAAAAATAACTACCATCTTTTATGATTATGTAGATACGGTAATAAACCGGAAGATTGTCCAGCTCTTTGGGAACGCATGACGTCCTACGTCCAACAAGTAGCAAAAATTTTTGACGGTGTTAGACTTGATAACTGTCACTCAACTCCCATTCCTATCGCTGAAGTACGTATTACAATCATTTTTAAATAAAAAAAAAATGTTAAACGTAATCAGCCTTTTCCTTTTTAGTATATGCTAGACGCCGCTAGACAAGTAAGGCCAGATTTGTATGTGGTCGCAGAACTTTTTACAAATTCTGATCAAAAGGATAATATTTTCGTAAATCGTCTCGGAATCACATCGTTGATTAGGGGTAGAGACTTAATTGCGATTAAACTACTTGAAGTTAAAAACTGCCGATTCAATTTTAGAAATCAATTTATATTTTTTCAGAGGCAATGTCTGCATGGGATAGTCACGAAGAAGGTAGATTAGTTTATCGATACGGAGGAGAACCAGTGGGAGCGTTTATTCAAGCACGACACCGTCCATTAGTACCAAGTATTGCACATGCTCTTTTTATGGATCAAACGCATGATAATCCAAGTCCCATAGAAAAGCGTAGTGTCTTCGATCTGCTACCTAGCGCTGCATTGGTGTCCATGGCTTGCTGTGCCAGTGGCAGCAATCGCGGTTATGATGAATTAGTTCCCCATCATGTAAGTATAAATATTTTTTTGTACTTGTTACAATTATTATAATTTTAACATTTTTATATTTTTATATTACTTTTTGTACAAGTATTTTTTTAATTTTTTATTTTTTATTTTAGATACATGTTGTAGATGAAGACAGGCAATACACTTTTTGGACTGACGATGAAGAATTAACGAAAAAAGATGCAAAATACGTTAGTATATCATCGGGAATTATACCTGCAAAAAAAGCATTGAATGATCTTCATTTCTGGTTAGGACGAAATACATTTTCACAAGTAAGTTGATGCTACTTTCCTGAAAAATTAGAAATTATAAATAAGTTAATAATAATGTAACATTGTTCTAGGTTTTTGTCGATCAAATGGACGTAGATGTCGTAGCCGTTACAAGACACTCGCCAACAACCCACGAGAGTGTTGTATTAGTAGCTTTTACTGCTTTCAAACATCCAGATCCTAACGCTACTGATTTACGAAGACATATTAGACCGTTAAGGGTTGAAGGTGTAGTTGAGGAAATTATTCTTGAAGCATCTCTAACGCACGAAGAAATAAAGTAACTATTTTATATTATTTTGAACTCGTTAAAAATAATAAATATATTTTCTTTCTTTTTAACAATATTAAAAAAATATTGTATTATTTTATAATAATTTTAGGAATGGTGGCCCACTTTTTAAACGTTCAGAAAAATTTGTAAAAAATGAAGATTATATTAATGGTTATTCAGAATATGTAGTTAGTGTAAAAGAGCATATTCAAATTTGTGATTCTACAAAAGTTGAAAAGGTAGACTCTGGCGATCCAAAAATAACACAATTAAACTTTGTTAATTTCCAACCCGGATCTATAATTGCCATTCGGTTAGCTTGATAAAACTAATTTATTTTTTTGTATTTAGTTTTTTTAATGTCCACTAAGCTTTTTATAATTTTATTTTATTGCTTGTAGAGTATCTCTTCATGTCAATACGAAGCCAGCTCTTGGGAAAGTTAATAATCTCATTTCGGCGCTTACATCTCCAAATAGTTCGGAATTGCGAACCATTGTTTCTCGAATGAATTTTGCTGATCTTAATAAAGCTCTTTATAGGTGCGATCAAGAAGAGCGCGAAGAAACTGCTAATAAATTCGGTGTTTATGATATTCCTGGATATGGACCTCTTGTTTATGCTGGTCTGCAAGGTATATTTATCTCTTGTTATAAATCATTAAATAATAAAATATAATTCTATTTAATAATGTCAATTTGCATTAGGTATTATTTCGTTACTTGCGGATATTCGACCTCACAATGATCTCGGACATCCACTTTGTACAAATCTTCGACAAGGAAATTGGTTAATAGGTAAGCAATTTTTTTTTTCAAAAAATTGAATTCAGTTTACTTAATTAATTATTAATATATTTTCAATTTATAGATTACATTTGGCAGCGTCTTAAAGAAGATGAAGGTACTCTTGCTCTTGGTGAATGGTTAGAACAAGCTACAGAACCCTTCAAAGTGATTCCCCGTTACTTAGTACCTAGTTATTTTGACGTAATTATTGTCAACGTATATTCTACTGTAATAGAACAGTGTTTTAATCTTATGACTAGGTATACATTATACAAATTTTCTTTATAAGTGCTTATAGATTTAACAAGATTTTTTATAAACTTTTTATTATTTTAGTTTTGTTAAGGATGGAACCGATTTCACAAGGTTATTATCGTTAGTATCTGTACAAGTGGGAGGTATAGTAAAGTCTGCACAACTACCAGATTTGTCACCTAATTTAGAAGCACCAAAACCAAAAATTCGAGAAGTTAATGGTCAAAAGCAACAAGAATGTTTGACGTTGTCTGCTGGATTACCACATTTCACTGTAGGATATATGAGAAACTGGGGAAGAGATACGTTTATAGCACTTAGAGGTTTATTATTATTAACTGGTAGGCACGAAGAAGCTCGATTTATTATTTTAGGATATGCCGCTACATTACGTCATGGATTAATACCGAATCTTTTAGATAAAGGAATTAATGCTCGGTATATCATATTTTTATTATTAAATTTATTTTGTATTGATTGTTTTTATTAATGTTTTGCATACTTACCATAAAAAATATTTTATTTATAGATTTAATTGTCGAGATTCTGTTTGGTGGTGGTTGTACACCATACAATGTTATGTCAAAGAAGTTCCAAACGGTGTAAAATTATTGTCAGATAAAGTATCTAGGTTATTCCCTACTGATGATTCTCCAGCACTTCCAGCAGGAGAAGTGGTATTAATTTATATTAAACCAATATTTATTACCAAATTTCTATCTAAAAGAGAATTAAATTTAATTTAAAAAAATATTTTACATAAAATTTTAATTATTAAAAAATTACAGTGTTTGTGTATAGCAAACTCACATCTTTTTTAAAATTCTTTAAAAGAGAACTTATTTTACCCTTGTTTTTGTTTTTACAAAAATCACCAACAATAAATTTATATTTTTTATTTATTTTTACAGGACCAACCATTACATGACGTGATTCAAGAAGCATTAACCAAACATTTCCAAGGCCTCTGTTTCCGTGAACGTAATGCCGGCAAAAAAATCGATGAACACATGACAGATCGAGGCTTTAATAATCAAATCGGCGTACATCCAGATACAGGCTTCGTTTTTGGTGGTAATGAAGCTAATTGTGGCACTTGGATGGATAAAATGGGTTCTTCAGAAAAAGCTGGCAATAAGGGTAAACCTGCAACTCCTAGAGATGGCTCAGCAGTTGAAATCGTTGGTTTGAGCCACGGTACTCTCCTTTTCTTAGCTGAGCTTTATAAACAAAATTTATTCCCTTACGGCAGTGTTCAACGCAAAAATCGTGATGGTAATAGTTAAATATATTAAAAAAGATTATTTTACGCTAAAAATAAAAATTGTAGATACTTTTAAGTAAAAGTTTGTTCTTTAAGTGCAAAATATATCGATCTTGATTTATAGGTTCAACTGTTACTTGGAGTTACAAACAGTGGGCTGACAAAATAAAAGTGAATTTCGAAACTTATTTCTATGTAAATGAGAAACCGACTGAAGGAGAATTACGACCAGATTTAATTCATCGCCGCGGAATTTATAAAGACTCACATGGGGCGACTCAGCCATGGGCAGATTATCAACTGCGACCGAATTTCCCAGTAGCTATGGTTGCTGTAAGTATTTACTCATTTTAAATTATTCATTTAGTGTGACAAAATTAATTATTTATGTAGAATTACCGATATTACAGTTTTTTAAACTTCACTTTGTGATGTTCTCCGAGGCATTATCTATCAGATTTAGTGCTTATTTAAACTTGAATCATGCATTATGAAATCTAAAGAATTAATTATTTTATCATTTAAATTATCAAAGAAAAAGAAAATTTTAATTTTAAAATTAAAAAACTAATTCTCTTATTTTCTCCAATAGTCTCCGGAACTTTTCGATCCCGAACACGCCTGGTTAGCTCTGAAGAAAGCTGAAGAGATTTTGCTAGGGCCGCTGGGTATGAAAACACTGGACCCGGCGGACTGGGGCTACGACGGATTCTACAACAATTCGAACGATTCGAACGATCCGAAGGTGGCGCACGGCTGGAATTACCACCAGGGACCCGAGTGGATCTGGCCGATAGGGTATTTCTTGCGTGCCCGATTACATTATGCACCGCTCGTCGGCGGTGAAGATGAACTCCAGCGTACGATCGCTTCGACGGAGGCCATCATCTCCAGGCACTTGACTGAGGTCTCGACGAACCACTGGAGAGGCTTGCCGGAACTTACCAACCGGGAAGGCGAGTACTGCGCTGACAGCTGCCGCACTCAGGCTTGGAGTGCTTCTGCTGTATTAGAAGTAAGCTTATTTTTTCTGTCAAAATCAAGTTAGTGGTCAATATGTTAATGGATAATTTATTCTGTGTTTCAGGTCCTTTACGAATTAAATAAGCTGAAAAGTCAATTAAAGTCTGAGCCGGAAGCCCTTATAAATTGATGCAATTTCGCGTGTGTTCACCACCGCTACATACACTTAGCATACGTAAATTTAGAAAAACAACAAAAAGTGCACGATATCTCGACGACTGTTCACGTTAATTCAAGTCACGAGAACCTACATAAAGACGACGATAGTTTTGGTTACGATGAAAGCAGCCAGCAACGCACGGAGACACACGCATTTGCGCACACGAACGACGTTGACGTCGTTTCCTTTAACACATGTTCCTCTTCATCATCCGGATCTTTTTCTAAACTGCAGCAACGGCAGGCTTTTCAAAAATCTAATGAAGATCTGCACAAAATCGACAATATTCGCAGAATCAACGATAAAACCGTCCACGATTTAACTGAAACTGAATCTCCAATAGAGCAAAGAAAAAAGAAATAGAAGGCTAAAGTCGAACACGTTTATGATGAGGATGTAATTTTAAAAGATGATGACTGTTACAAAATTGATGATTATTACAAAAAATATAATCCAGCTAAAGCTAAGCAATTAATCGACGTATTAGATTTGCCTAGGTATAAAATTTGTGATAGCTGCGCAAAATTTGAAGAAAGTCCAGTATACAGCGACAAATTTGTTTACAAAAAACAGCCCCTCTTAGCTCAAGAAATGACCCTGTTGCAAACAAACTGGGACACTGTGATTTTTAAAAATGCTTCGGAAAGAAATATTTCGGTAGATTTTATGCCTATTTATAAGCTAGTAAAATCTAACGCTTCAGGAATTTTTTATAGCAATAATTTACACCACGATGTTTTTGATTTGAAATCAAGTCTCGAACCAAATATTATTCTTTTAGATCATAATAATTTTTTTCATAGTAGGAGTTCTAACAATAAGCAAATGTACCATAGATTTTTTTTGGATAAATGTTATAGTCGAATTTCGAAAAAAAGCGTCCATGAACCAATTGTGTCTTCCTCAAAGGATGTCAATCCTAAATTAGATTATAGTGTCAGCATAGATCGAGAAGTAGATTCACAAGAATGGATGGAAAACATAAATAAAAGTGAAGAACATGGAGAGCTTGAGCAGAATAGATCAAGCCTGTTGATGTTGGAGCCCCTATTACTGATGTCATCTAAAGCAGCGGTAGGCAAGAAAAAAATATATAAAAAGAATCGATTAGCGCACTCGGAGCATTTGAAACTTATTAGAATAGTCGTTGCTTATACCCTCACCTTTATTGTCTTAGTGAGCATAACATTTTACGTTGTGTACTTTACGTAAGTGATTATGAAAAAATATTTTATTTTTATTGAAAGAATGCTCAAAATATAAAATATTACTAGAACTATTAAAATTTATATAAAAAATATTGCATAAAAAATTTATACCAGAAATATAATTTTTGCTTTGTTATAAAAATGCTATGTGCAAAGATATCTGCTTTTTGTAAGTGTAGTTGTGAAATTTGAAACAGGTTTTTAAGAGCGTATAATAATACATTGTATAAACGAACTTATTTAAGTATAATCTTGCTAACTTAGTTTTCTTTTTCGTCAAGACTGTGTTTATTAATAGGATTTAAAATTTTTTGTCACATTGTTGCCGTTTTAATTTTGTTAAGCGTCTATTTTCAGTTTTAATTTCAAAGTGTATTATATATTCAAAATGTACATGTTTATTGACAAATTAATTAATTAATGATTTAATGATTTAATGATTTTATTAAATTGTAAACTATATAATCAGGACTAACAATTATTGTTAAAAGTTGAATAGAAAACAATTTCATGCGATTTAATTCTTCAACGCTAGAGCGTACGTAAAGAGAATTCTAATTGTGAAAAGTTCATTTCAAAATTTATAAATTCATTTTTTTGTAAAGAACTATACGAATAGAATTGTATGCAAATTAATTAAATAATTACATTCAATTTTGTATTTCAGTGTTCAATTATATCTGCATATAATTGTACATGAATACATATTGTAATTATTTTAGCCTAACTTTTTATTAAATTTATCTTTATGTATATAATAATTGATGTCTATTATTTTTATAGCAATTTTTATATCGTTGTTTATTGAATATCTTTCAAGTTGCGTGACTTCATAATGAACATAAAAATTGTTTTTAAAAATCGTGTGATTTTGTTTTCAAATATTACAAATAAAAATGCTGAAACATCTAATTGTTGAAATTGTAAATTTTGCAACAAGGCAATATTTTGCGTTGTACCGAAAATATATTTTTACTATTTTTTCATATATTATACACCTGTTGTAAAATTTAAATATTACTTATAAAAAAAGCTACAATAGAAATAAGACAAATGCTTTAAAAAGATGTATTCATTTTTAAAGACATTAATTAAAAATTAATCTATTTTTATATAGAAATTATTAACATCAGATAATCAAATACTTCAAATATAATTTAAATCAGTTTAAAGTAATTAAAAATTAGTACATTTCGAAAGTAGTGCAAATGAAGTGATTTTCATTTAAGTATGACAATCAC
Organism: Ormyrus nitidulus; assembly: GCA_900474335.1. Taxonomy (NCBI): domain Eukaryota; kingdom Metazoa; phylum Arthropoda; class Insecta; order Hymenoptera; family Ormyridae; genus Ormyrus; species Ormyrus nitidulus. The sequence goes on from UCOL01000596.1 coordinate 36,245, forward strand.
ACTAGTCGAGAATTATCTTTTGCACCTGTGTTGAATACTATTTCAATACGAAGCGCGTAGTGTGATGTCGAGGCTAGCGTGCGCAAAAGCGGTTCTTTACGCACGAAGTATTATCGAAAAAGATTTTATTAATACATGAAATAAAACATGATTTTAGAATATTTTCCTTAAATACGTACCTTACATTATCATATTTATATTATTTGTCAATATTAACGTTGAATACTGACAAAAGCAGTTTTAACAAGGATAGCTTTATATAGGTAGGTAATTTAGATTCCTAGGAAAGTCTTAATTAGTACAATAAAATAATATTAAAACAACTAACGAAGATTCATTTAGAAAAATTTTATGATTTCATTAGAATGGAATAACATTATTGTTCTTATAAATTACAATGTAAATGAAAATTTTGATTTTAATAGTATAAATTAATACAAATACAGTTCTTACTAAAAAGACGAATTACAATTGATGGTTAAAAATGATATAAAGATATTTTACTTAAATTAAAATATAGGTTACTTCTTTTTTGTGATTTATTTTGAATAAAAGCCTTAAATTATTATTCTAAACCTCTGTATATTTCTTTATCTATATTGTACAATATTTTAATTAAGTTATTTTAATATCGTACTTAAGGTAAGTATGATATCACTATTTTATTCAATCTATACACTTTTATGTGCGTTTTTAAATAATTACTGACTTTTTAACTTTGTGAATCTAATTATTTGATTAATGTTTTAAAGTACTTACATATTTTTCTCAAAATGCAAAAATAATAATATAACTTGTATGCTTTCTTAATATAAATATAATTTTATAAACTTTCAGTTTAAACAGTATTACGTTAGCTAAATTCAAGAGGCGCGGTAACATTTCGAGGCAAGTATTACAATAAAATCTTGGCAAATAATCCGTTTAAATTTTATAACGAATTACACACGAGTTATAACTTTAATTTATTTACGAAAATAAATTGAAGTTATAAAAGCAATACCGAAATGCACTAACAAAAAGTGATTATTATGCATATTTGCAGTTTGCAATCAATGACATCAAAATAAAGCAAAAGGCTAGCTAGCTATGATGACCATTACATCATTGAACTTCACTTTTTACTATGCATTTGAATAAATTAATTGCAGTTTATTCGTTTTTAATTTTGCATTTGTTGTTTTAATTCCCATTTTACTTGGTTGATAAAAATTTAATTTTATTTTCATTACCAAGTTTGAATCTATTATTTAAATGTCATCGAATAAGCCTCTGGGCGGAGGACCCACACGACTACTGTTCACTGAAAAAGTTCTTAAATTGTCTGTAGAAAAGTCAGAGTAATCATCCCCTTGCGTTCGGTGATCGAAGCGATCATTAGCGCCATAATTTTCATTGCCAAATGATTGAGCGCCAATATTGTATTCCGACATAGGTTCGAAGTCTCGCAACAAGCCAGCTCTCGCCGACTCAATTGAATCATCCCTTTTCAATGATCGTACTACAAACATTTTATTAGTAACAATTTGTAAATTGTAGCTTTAATATTTATTTGAAATTTTTACAGAAAAAATAAGCGTTCAATCGGTGTTTACAACGACTATGTTACAAATCGGATTCAAAAAGTTCATGTCCAATCAAATCAATAGAAAATACATATTTTCAAAATTAATAAAGCAGTTTCCTTCTTTTATTAAACCAATATGAATATAATAAAGATCATAAAATCTTTGAATAAAACTAAAATAATTGTCTATTTTCTTAAGGTTAAAACAAATCTAATTATTAATACTTAAATTAAAAATATTACTTTAAAGAACTATATTTTTATATTTTTTAACCCTCAAAAATCCATAAATATACAAATTTAAAAGATTTATACTTTTTGAATAAATTTGAAGCAATATATATTTACAATAAAAATACAAAAGCAATAATTGATTAAATTCATGCATTTAAAGCTGTCAGGCAAATAGCTTTTACGGATGGAACAATATCTAGAAATTATCTCGAAAGTTTTTCGTGATCCGTTGCAGTGCAGTGTGCAATCGTTCCATCCCTAGAGGCTTGCATTCAACTTATACTTATAAAATGTTTGCTCAGCAAAAATTCGTACTCCTATATTCTCTATATTTCATTTATAGTGTACACACCCGTATCTGTACTTTGCCTCGTTGTCCTATACCGTGAGCCATTCCCCGAGCCTGGAAATCTTTCTTGGAATTCTCGCCGACGGCTCATTAAATCTTCTGCACGTTGTCGTTTTCGTCTTTCTAAATTCATGAAAACAATATTTTTTACTTTACGATTCTTCTTAATAATATTAAATTTGTTTTCCCAATTGTTTTTTAACCGAAAGTATCAGCAAAATAAGTTTAGACTACACAAAGCCAAATTTACCTCTTTTAATCAATTCTCGACCTTCTTCAACAAGATCAGTTGTGAGTTCATCATCTCCTAAAAATTGCTGAAAACCTAGCATGGATAACAAGCGACTACCGAGACTAAAGTATGTTGCTGAGCAGAAAGCAAGTATTGCCATTGGGAAATATATATTAAAACCGTCTGATATAATTTTTATAACATCCATGTGACCCATTACCTAAAATTTATAAAATTAATTATATTATGGTTATATTAAAAAAGAAAGTAAAATTATTAACCAAGTACCTGAGTGTATTGTGTTTCCATAACTTGCGTTTTTATAACATGAGAATCCATGTGAATTAAACTTAAAAAATTGAGACACATGGGAGGTGTTAATCGACATAGCATCATTCCGCTAAATATTAAACTATACTCATTGGTTTGATGATGCGGGGCTAAATAATATAAATTCAATACTCGAATTTTTAAAACCGTTGAATACGCGCAATAACATAAATAGGCAATCACTAACGTTGAGAGCACCTAAAAATCGATAAATTAAGAATTTATAACTATTCAAATTCTAATATAATAAAATGTTAAAAAATCTCCATACTTCGATTGTAAAGTAATCATATTTTACTTTAGCTAAATTGACAAATCGGGCAAATAGAGATAAAACTGGTGACTTGTTAAAGAAAGTCACTTCTGACCAAACAACGGCTACTGATAATGTAGCTGCTAACACAGCTGCTGCTTTTTGCACATAGCTTTTAATAAAGCATTTCCAGTACCATTCTGAAAAATATATAAATTAAATATACAAGAAAAGGTATAAAGTTAGAAATTCATACCAAAAAATTAATACCTATGATAGGGTTATACAAATAATGCAATAATAATGAACGTTGTACAGGAAAAGAATGTTTAAATCTTCTATCATGACTAGCTTGATTTCTTGAGATATCCTCTAGGTCCAAAATATCATCCACTAAAATACCCCATTGAGTTTCTGTCCTTTGTAATGTTTGCAATGATTTAATAGTCTAAAAAATAATTAAAGTAATTGATAAATTATTCAGTTTAAATATTTGTGAATAACCAAAAATATTGCAAATGTTTGCATACATTTCGATGTAGTCGGATTAATGCTTTTTCTGAGGGTATATCAATAGGAGTATCGTCTGGTAATTGCCTCCGATTCATTTTATCCTTAAGTTCAGCTGGTACTTTTTGAAATATAGTTTCTAAATAGTAATGAAAGGGATGCCCTGGGTTGATTGCTAAGTTAGCAGCTTGTAATGACTAAAAAAATTGTTATAATTAGTAGGTGCAATTACACTTATAAAAACAGAATTATTTATAAAATAATTTTTTATAAATCAACTACCTCTAAGACATCATCAACATTTTCTTCAGCTTCATATTTATCTATGCTCAGTTTTGCTGCTTTAAAGTAACTATAATTTAATGTATATCCAGGTTTACTAGCATTCCATAAACCTCTTGGAATTTCAACAAGTGCATAACCAAGTAGTAGTATTAGCAAGAATAAACCCCAAGTATTTGATGCAGAAGAAGCAATGGCCTTTATTTTTGGTCTGTTTGAATATTAATTTATACATAAGGACCATTATTAATTTTAATATTTGTTGAAACATTTAAAAATTTAAATATATATGTACTTAATATTGAAGTTAGAACTTTTATGTTTTAAATATACTTTAATAATGGTATACATACCCATCGAGATCTACACCTGGTTTTAATGCTAAATAAATTAAGAGAACCCCACAAATAAAAAGATAACTTCCATAATAAATAGCATTATCTATTAATGCTGATTTTAATTTTCCTTGTATTGTGAAATCTCCAGCTTTTATATATGATTGCATTAGAGGTAAAATTAACCACGTTAAAAATTGAGAAGTCCAATAAACAACTCTCCAAAGGTTTTGATATACAGTTTCTGGTGATTCGACTATAGACCAAGGTTCTCTACATTCATGAGTTGGCTTCAAAGTAGTGTTTTCAAATGAACTTTTCATAGATGAATTATCAATAACCTGTTCCATGCATTGCCGAAATACAGTCTATAATGAACAATAGATACATTTTCAATTATTACTTTTTGCTGTAATTCTAGTTTTATAAAATTAAATGAAAGCTTACCGATGATACATCCAGAGGTAAAACGAATATAATTAATAATGAAAAATACCATGCTATTAAAACTGAAAGAGTAACAATTGGATGCTGACGAAATATGTTGCCATATTTATACAGCAGAGTTGTTGCAAGGCAAAAGGCCAGGATAACCTCAGTTAAAAGTGGCCCAAGTCCCATTTTGTGCTGTTTTGACGAAATCACATTTAACCTCTTCACAAATAATACTTAATAAATCTCTCTGATTCTAAGATCATCTCACTGTTCACTATTCATGTTCTCTGCATTCTGCATTTCTTTTAGTTTAAGTTCAGCATCTTTTTGCATTTTCTCAAGTTTTTCTAGAGTAACTGACTTTAGAGGCATTAATTTTGGTTTGCACAAAATATAGTCTGGTTTGTCATCGCTATAAAGTATTCCTTGTTGAGGCAAAACAATATCAATATTTTGATTTGTGTTTTCTGCAGGCTCAGACATTTTTTAAAAAATTCTGAAAATATGAAAAAATGTTTAAAAATATTTTTTAGAATCACGATTTATTCATTGATATTTGAAATGAACACATAATTTTAATCAAATAGATCATGCATGTTGCAATCACCAATTTCATCTTAAAACAAATTTTACTATTATTTAATTAACTTAACCAAACTTGACTTGACTTATTTAGAATAAATATTAGTTAAATATGTTATGTTATGATCGAATTGTATCCAAGTAAAATGGATTTTTTTCACCTACCAAGCAAAGCTAAGAATATTTTATTCTTTTACATATAAATTCGTTAATTCAAAGAAAATTTTACTTTGAAATATAAATCGAAACATTCTTGTTTTAAAACTTCAGATAAAGAACTTAGAAATTTGTTGTGAAAAAGCACGAGATATCGACTACTTTAAAACCCGTCACGTCACTTTCCTCGCAACGACGACTGCTAGAGTATACTACTACAAATGCAGTAGCGGAATGTGCGAACGGGACGTGGGTGTGAATAATGTATACCTACGGTAGGTACAATCGATTTCGTATTTACCAGCTTATTACATTTTAAACTATTATATATGTATATAATATACACATCGCGTCATTGTTATACATGTTCATGTATCTTGATTTTATAAATGAATTATAATTGAAAAAGGTGGATAATTTTTTTAAGCAGTGTAACTAATTTGAATTGCGTTACAACAATCAAATTTTTTGTTTTTCTTTTTAAAATGTATGTAATGAAGATGGTTCAGAGTAAATGGAGATAATTAATCTACACTTCTTTAAAAACTGCTTTTTTCAAAAAAAGTAATAATATATAATTATAGAAAATAGTATTATAATATATATTACTTAATTTAACTTAATATTATATTCTTTATTTAAAGTAATCCAATTTTCTTGGTTTATTTATTTTCTGCATGGAACTTCATAAAAATATAGTTTTGAAATTCAATAAATGATATTTATGTATTCCAATATTTTATAATTTGTAATTTCGCATATTTATTGATTACAGGTATAATAAATATATTATACTAATGTTTGAAAAATATTTTTCTGTTATTAAATTCGTATGAGATATATTTTAGCTGAACATAATACTTTATGTTGACTGCTGCAAAAGATCAATATAATTCTTAAAAAGGTATATGACTACAAACGAAAAATTGTGTCACTGCACAATATTATATATTGAGCTTTTAATTTTTGCCAAGAATTTATTATGGCTCTTCAATTTGCTTTTCTGACTTAAACAATGTGGCACAAAACCTATTAAAATGCAAGAATGAAGGATAAAGTTTGTTTTTTAAGAAGTTATGAAATTGTATTATTTTTATCTATCAATAATATAATTACATTTATCTCATTAATTGCATAATAATATTTATTAAAATAAAAATATTTTTTTCGTAATGGATACAATTCATCACGAAATACTTTCAAACATTTATGTTATGAATCTTAATCGCATAATCACTAATTAAAAAAGCTTACTCTCACATAATATCTAAAAACTAAAACTTAAGCTTGAAAAAATTCGTTTCACAGCAAAATTATAAATATAATTGACAAAAAGACATCAATGTATATAAAAATTCAATAGATTAATTTTTTTTCACAAATTTAAAATTACGTATAAAAATCAAAAGATACGACAATATGATTTTATTTCTCATTTAAAAATTCATCGATAACTTTCTCCATTTCCCGAAGAGAAATAAAGTTTTTTAAAAGAGAACGTACACTACATAGTGAATTCCAGGCGCGGTTTCTCCGCGAGTGCAATTCAGAAGGACTCTTTGCGGAAATTGAAACCAAATTGGTCGCACTTGTAGCGCAGAATCCGGGCGAGTTGCGGGGGGCCGCAGTAGAAAACCGTAACCTTCCCCTTTTTCCGATCCTGCAGCTGTTTGAACACCTTGTCCCAGTTGGGTCGGCCGGCGTTAGTTCTCGTCTTCAGACCCGTAATTAGATCACGCTTTTCCTGCAAGCGAAAATTGGTGCTCGTTATCGGGGACGAAAAACTATATGTTCGATTTTTCCAAGTTTCGATCGCTCTCACCTTCTCGTGCAGCAAGTCGAGGGCGAGCTGCAGGCCGACTGCCTTCATGTCGCTTTTTTGTAGCGCGCTGGTTATGTACATGTGCATCTCGAGGAAGCGTTCCATTGTCGCGCCGAGCTCGGCCTGCTCCATTTCGAGCTGCGAGAGCAGATTCACGAACCACTCGAACGAGCGCTGATCTCGGTTGATCCAGAAGAAGTCCACCTTTTGTTTTTTTTAACCGAAAACAAAGCTCGTAAGCATAATTAAGTATGGATGCATGCACTCTCGTTTGATTTGTTTTCGCAAGTAAACGTTAAAATTAAATTCAAAAAGATCGAAATTGAAAAATTCAGGAATTAGCTTTTCATTTTCAAATGGATTTTTGAACTATTATTAGAAAAAAAAAAAACAATGCAAGCGCAGACCTTGCGAAGCTTCATGACGGAAGCAGGAATCTCGCTCGCCCAAGCAAAGGTGCACTTGGGGCAGGTGTGCCTGGCCTTCCAATAGCGGTGCATTATCGATTGGAGTATGGAGGCGAACGGCGTCACTCCGATGCCAGTCGCTATCAGTACCGCGTGCTGCGCCTGGAATATGTGGCTGGACGGTGCACCGTACGGTCCATCCAGATAGATCTGTTCAAATCAAAACAAAATCAGTTCAGAGGGGTTTCCGACTTACTTTTTTTGCGGTAATTTTATAAATTCAACGAGAAATTAACCTCAAGTGGCTTTCCCACCGGATAATTCAAGGGTGAATTGCAGGAGATCTCGCACTTGATGCCTCTGAAGCAGCTCTGCTTTCTTCTGCCCTCTCCGTAAAGAGTTCCTACTCTGCCCTCCTCGGCGGCTATGGCCGGAAGTGTTTGCGAGGTGGATTTTTGCTCCTCTTCGCCGCCGGCTAAAAATTAAAGAAGTCATTTCCAGTGAAATTTTTGACATTACATACTGCATTGGTGCTCGATCTAAAGAAACTAAAGCTCACGCGATTGAGAGGCCGACGAAGGAACTTGATACTCGCAGTTCTCCAAGCTGGGAGTCTTAAAGGCAATGATCGTCGGTTTCGTGCGCATGTAACGGAAACTCTGCGCCAGGGATTTGTTTTGCGGGCTCAGGTACGCCAGTCCAAGGGACTTCAGTCTCGCCCGGCGAATCGTGCACTCGTCGAAGCTCTTCTCGGACTCGGATCTCGTATAATCCCGTAGCCTGCGCGAAATTGCGTAAAAAGAATCTTTCAATGTTACAAATCGAAACGTGCTCAAAGGAACGCAAAACAGTCATCTACGTACACCATCATCCTCTGCCTCTTTTTGGTCTTTGTCTGCATGTCCGGCATCGAGAAGGATTTTTCGAGGGGCGTCTTGCTGCCCAGAACCAGCCGGTGTAATCTTTTCTCTCGCAATGCCAGCGACGACGGTGAACTCACTGAAACACGGGAGGAGCGTTAATCATTTTCAGTCTTTACGTAATACGTTAGATGTTTGCCGCTGTCTGAAGTTATTACTGTCGGAAGCCGTTGCAAAAGATGAGGGAGTACTTATGGCCGGGTTGGACGAGCAAGTTTTCTCGGTATCAGGCACGAACACTGGATTAACTAGACCAGATTTTGAGTCGTCGAGAGATTCGGCCGAGAACTTTTTTTCCAGGATCGACGGCACGCTTTTTATGACTTTGCACCTGTATTTATAGGGATGTATTTAATGCTGGAATGCAAAGTAGTAATTTGCTGAATTTTAAATGTAAATGAATTCTTACGGTGTCTTTTTCGGAGTACAGTTTTCCGGTAAAACCTCGCCCCGGTGAAGCTTCTGCTGCTCTTTCTCGAAATAGGAATATAAACTGTTAGTCCACTCGCCAACCGCTCGGATGTGTAGCCACATATATTCTGAAAGAACAACACAATTTCAAATTTAGCCGCTTTCACTACAGAAAGGAGAGTGTCACGTGTTTAGGTCAAGGATTTTGTTGCATTTTTATGATCTGTTTTCGAGTTTAAAAATGTAAAGAAAAAAAAAAAAATAGTTTATCTTTGCTTGAGCCCAAAAGAGCGCACAACTTTCGAAAACTCGAGTGAATTGATCTTTCTCTCGGCCGATTACCTTCCTGCTCCGGAGCGCTGCTGATGGTGAACGGGTGCCACTCGTACTTGGCAATGACCGGGACGTTGACGAAGACGTAGTCGCCGGGTCTGAAGTCAAAGTTCGGCGGTCTCTTTATTACCAGGTGAGTGACCCTCGACGGCAGGAGCAGCCCCGAGCTTATGTAAGTCTTGCCGCGCTGCGCGTGAACCCAAGCCAGTCGGCGGATGCGCTCGATCGCGTAGATGGTGCCCGGGACGACGAACCACTTCCAGAAATTCGGACCGTGAAAAATCGTCAGGATCCAGAAGGGAATGTAGAGGAGGTGAGACCAGTAGAAAACCTATTATGAAAATGAATGACGCTCTTAATTCTCACTCGGAATTTTCGTTACTATATATATATTAGCCAAGAGCAACGAAAACGGAGGGGCCGTCGCTTAAAATTTATAATACGAGCGAGTCCATAAAAGGGAGTCAGCGCCGGAGATGCTCCGGTTCGATATATCGCTCGCTCGTCGGCTGATTTACGTACCTCGAAGCAGCCTCCGCGGCGGACGAATGGCATCGAGCAGACGGTCATGATGGCGAGGATTACGATCAAGGCGACGCCGGTCGGGTTGGCACCGCCTGCCACCAGGCCGAAGAGCCTCGGCCGACTCGTTAACAGCCACTCGGACATGGTGTAATTTGCGCTGTTCAGGTGCTCGTCGTTGATCACGATCGTGCCTGCGCAACACCTCAAACGTATTCTCAGTTTCGGACACAAGCTCCCTCCAGAGCCATTTAAGGCTGGGAGCGGCTCGATTCAGCTTTATCTTACAGCATACCTCGCGCTTCTTTTACTTTTCATTTCAACGGAGACTCCTTCGGTTTTTTTTATATACTCGTTTGATTAGCGATAATACGTATAGAAAACTGGCCAATTTCATCTTGACAAGGTATACAATAATGAGGCGAATTATCTTTTAATGTGTCACGAACGGAAGAGCTCCCTAATTTGTCAAGGGCAGAGAACGGAGCCGCGCGTTTTGGAGTTCGCGGATTCAATTAGCGCGAGCAGTTGCATTTATTGCGCCAATTACGACGCGCAACGGCTTCAAACGCGAGCTCGAAGTGCGAAAGTAATAATTCGGTTCCGCTGAAGCGAGATGCATCGAATAGGTAATTGAGGTCTTTAGCGCGAGTCAGCGCGGCGCGCAATCAATTTTAATGAACGCCGCGGTGAAATTCTGTATTTGGTGTCGCTTCGATAAAACGGCCGCTAATTAGCAAGATATTTTTGCGGCTGAGCCTTTTTAAACTCGATCGGACAAGCGCGCGAAGAAATTCGTTTTTAATCACGAAATATTACCTCTCGTTCGACGCATTATTATAAAGAAAAGCGAGGACACGCGAACGTTACCAAAGTTGAGTAGATGCATCAGCGTGTGGAGGACGCTGAAGACGCCGATGAGGGCGCCCGTCATCTTGTGCAGGTATATGTGATTGTCCAGGGGTAAAACCGAGCTGAAGCCGTGGGTCCTCAGGAAAGTGATGCACTGGCGCAGCATCAGGACCAGGATGAACATGCAGTCGAAGTTCAGGCATTGTCCTAACGAAACGTACGTCGGGGAAAAGATTGTCAGTTTTCGCAATTTCGATCGGTCGTCGGATTTCTGATAAAAGCTCTCTTACCGCAAGCCCTCGCGACTATGACGTATCCGTTCGAGTGCCTGTACTGATAAGCTCGCGAGACGAACAGGGCAAAGTTGATTAGGATGAACGTGGATATAAATACAATTTTTACATAATTATTCTTCAGGTATGGCTTTGTTAATTGGTACGGCCTCAAGTGACCAAGGAACTTTAGGTAGGACCTCTTCGGTTCTTCCGGCTTCGGCGGCACCAGCCATCGGTCTATGCTAAAAAAAAGCCGAGAAAAACATCGCTCTTAACTCTCGAAAGAAAAAAAAAAAAAAGACTCTCGGAAAAGGAGTGTGCGGCCTAGGCGTTAATTGACTCGCCTGATGGTGAGGTTTTCCAGGAGACCGTCGTGCTTCTCGAGCTGCCTTTTCAGCGCCTCGAAGGTGATCGCGCCCCGGTTGCCCTGGTCGGCGTCCTCGAACAGGGCTATCGTCAGGTCCTCGATCTGCTCGTCGCTGAAGCGCATGCCGTTCTCCTCCATGCAGGCGCGGAGCACGTGCTCGAGCTCCCGCAGCTGGATCAGGCCGTCGCCTGTGGAGTTTTATTTTTAAATCCCAGTCGTTTTTAGAAAAGCATTCGTTTGCGCAAAAGTTATTTTAACTCGTTTCGTTATAAATTCCGTTTTCCGATAAATAAGTCAGTTTAAATGAGCCAAATATAAATCAATTTTCTCCGAGAACAACGATAATTTTAGATGCAGAAGTCGAATCTGAATTATTCATAATTCGAGTTCCTATTCGAATAAAGCGAATCAGAATTAATTTCCATAACAATAATAATTATCTTGCTTAATTAATATTTCAAGTGGAAAATTCGCGCAGCAATATACGATTATCATCCGCGGAGTCTCGTTTGCGTAACCCGTCCCGTTTTCTCCCATCTGTTTTTTTTTTTCGACAAAATTTTATGGACTGACCGTCGATGTCGTAGACCTTGAAGAGGAACCTGATCTTATCGTCCGGCGTTTTCCCGGCGAATTGGTGCATCGCGTCAAGAAACTCCTGGAGCGAAATCGTGCCAGAATTGTCTTTGTCGAAGATCTGAAAGACCCGTTCGGTGAAGAATGGCTGAAAGTGAAAATACGTGTAAATTATTCTATTTTCATTGATGCCGAATGTATTCATTGAAATTCCTTATAGATAATTTAAATTTGAAATTCGAATCCGTAGACTGATTTATTTGATTCTTGTTTATTAATACTTTCGGTAATGGCGCAGATAAATTTATGTTATTTTTCATCATTTGACAGCGTATACAAGGAAGAGAATAACAAATGAGATTTACATTCTTTGACGTGACAATTTTCTTAAACTCTTCTCTCCTTATTTCTTTCTCGTTTCCAACGGTCTGCTTGAATATTTTTTCCAGCCATTCTAAATTTCGTTCGTCGAAGCCGATTCTCGCTCTGAAATGCAAAACAAAGTTATTTTTTAGTTTAATAATTTCATCATCTCGTGACTAAATGTTAGCTGTGACATACCTGGGACTACTGATAGAAGAAATAAACTCCATTATCTGCTCAGGAGTTACGCTTCCTGCGCATTCTATATCAATGAGCTTTAGTAGTTTTTCTACTATCTGTAAAAGTAAGAATGGTTCTTTTATAGGCTATGACAGCTACGCCACAACCACAAATCCAAAAATACAAGAACCAAAAATACATTGTTCATATATCCATATACAGAAGGAATGAAACTGTTGATAAGCCGTTCATGGTTTTTCCTTGTATGTATAGATATACAAACAATGTATTTTCTTGTGGCTGTGGCGTACGCCTTTTAGCTGTCATAGCCTTAATAAAGATTATTGCAACGTTACTTTAATTTACGGCTTTAATATTTACAGCAAACGATATAAAGCTAAAGATTTTTTATTTGAATGTAAAAAGTAGGACTATTTTAACTGGATAATATAATAAAAATCATTAATTAAAATTTAAAAACTTGATCATTTAAAAAACTGGTCCTGTTAAATTACATTTACATAACAAATATTACTGATCAAGATCCGCAGCTCCTCTGGGGCCAGAGCGCTGAAACGAGAGCGCTTTTCAATAAAATAAAACCGATTTCACAGCTTTTTAAAATTCACTTCATAATCAGTTTACTTTATTATCTCTCGAACCAGTCCAGTGAAAAAAAAATGCAACATTATCCACAGACATTCGCTGCGCTCGCTGAGGAAGCCGCAGCGCTTTCGGCGCATCATGTGGAAAAGCAAAAGAAAAAGAAAAGAATAATGTCAAAGCTCTCACTCCTTTCGTGTGGAATATCTGGCGGAAGGTGGTGAGATTAACCGGTTCCTCGGCGCAGAGCACGTAAGCGACGCTCTCGATTTGGTCGACGAAGTCGTTTTGCTTCTCGGTGCTGGAAAAGAGGAAAGGCGCTTCGTGAATCTAAGGCTGATCGGCCGCGGGTCGCGTGCCGCCGCCCCCCGCCCGCCGACGAGATCGTTTAAGGCGCCGACAGCCGGCAGCGACGGACGAGATGATAATGAACAGTCCGAGGGATAAGAAGCAACGGGTGACTTACGTCAGTCGGCCTTTTAGGAATTCAATCCATTCGTCTTGCCTCAGCAGGCCGTCTCTGTCTTGATCGAACAGGGCGAACAGCTTCTCCAGGAAAACCTGCGGTGGAAGAGGTTTTACGTTTTCAGTTAAATTTCAGGCCGGCGTGCAGTGAAAATTTCGAGCATGTTTCGGTTAGGGGTGGAAGCAATTTAATTATTTGAGGATTTAAAAAATTGCGTATTAAAGATAATAAGAGCTTCATTTGAGGGAGGTGTTATTGAAGCAAATCTTTTTAATTCAAAGAATTTAAAGAATATCTTTCAATATATTTTATATTTTAGTGATTAATTATTTAATCCATAAATTAGTAAATTCTAAATTATATGTTTATTCCTTCAACAGAAATTGAAGTCTCTACTAGAGCGGCGATGAACGTTTTCGCTTTATCCTTATCTCGTTCGCCTCAAATGATCATGGAAAATTCGCGGAATCGTACAGTCACGTAATTGCAGCCTACGCCTTGAAAAGGCACTCGATTTCCGTCTGGCGTATAAATCGTGCGTGCCAATAGTGAATTTCCTTGGCTTATATCAAGTTGTAGAGCTGTCATGGGCAATGTTTACAAGTGGTAGACGTGTCGGACCACGACAGCAGCTTCATTATTAATGAGTTGTTAAATCATAACGGATTATGACAATTGAAAATATTGCAAGGACGATGCGTCGCAATTGAGTTGGTACCAACTGGGGAGCGAGTGTTTAATGAGAGAATACAAATTCTCTTGCGGAATGAATGCAAGAGTCACTGAAAAGTAAAGTGCAGTTGTTTATTAAGATTGACGAGTTATAGAAATTACAACAAAGTATTGGTTCAACTCAGATTTGGCTGTCTTGGTGAGACTACTTGTTACCAATGTTTTCTTTCTCCAATACTCCTCGTCTTATAATTTTGAGAAAATACTCAATTAAATACGACTCTCAAGTATTGTTTACTGAATAAATGAATATAAGAACCCTAAAATCTCGTCTACCATCTGAAAAATAAGCTTCCAAGCGACCGAAGCACTTGCAAAAGTTACGCACTGTCCACCTTAAAAAATCGCCGGCGTGTTTACAAACAAACGCGGAAAAATTGCAGCAACCACTCGGTACTTACACTCGCCCTCGGGTAAATGCGAGCTGTCGCCTATTTACATCGAAGCTTTGGCTTCTCTTGCGAAACGGGCGCCAGGCACGAAAACAGGTCAGTGCCGCGAGTCGTTTCGAATAATCGGCCGATTTAACGAGCGGCCCCGCAGAGATATCCGATCGCGGCTTCCCCCCGCCTCTTTTCTCTCTTTCTACCCCTTGGCCGCGCCGAAGAAAGGCGCCGCTCGTCTTCCTCCTTTTTCCGACCCGCCGAAATCGAGTCGGGAGAGAAATCGCGCGCTGATTTGCGCGGGCGAAAGCGATGGAGGAGGTTTTACGCCTCGCGCTTTTGCTTCGCTAATGGCCTCCTTTTTTAGCCCCCTTTGTTTCGCGGAGAAATAAAGCAATGGACTTTGAGATTCAAGGATGCCTTTGACGTGCGAACCTTTTAACCTTTTTTTATGCTTTATATACTTTTATCACCGTACAACATTATATATATATATATATATACTTTTGTATTTTATGATTTGCTTGAAGGTTTCATTTTTGCAAGAATAAATTAAATTTGAAGATTTTAACGTAATAATAATTAAGGACTAAAATTCTACGTTAAGAAAGATTTTCACAAGCGCATTAAACCGTATAAGGTATTAAAAAAAAGAGGGAAGGGCCTCGTTACATTTTCGTTTAAGTAATTCAAAGCAATTGTTAATGAACGCCAATGAAATTATCGTTTTATGTACGCTGAGATATTCCGCTTACTTTAGCGTAACCAAAAGCGAATTGCCGCATTAAAGAGGCACATATGGGTAACTAACAGAGGGGAGGAAGAAAACGAAAGCAGTATCCTTTTGACGTTCTTTGGCAACGCTCGGCGGAGGTTAATGAGTAATTTTGTTTACGAGTTAATTAGCTTGTTTTGATCGTTCGGGAATCGGGACAATTAATATAATTCGTATAAAAGTTACGTGAGTCGCCCGAGGAACCTAGAAAAATTGTTGATTGAGCTTTTTCGGAGAATCATTATCCGCATGTACGCGCATGAATAATCACGAATGGATGTGTGCGTAACCAATTTAGATGCTTATTAAATCGCATACGGGTTTCCCATCGATATTCCTTAATTTACTTTCTTAAGTAAATATTGGCCACGAGCGGTAACGTACTTTTTTCGTTGGTGATGTTACTTAATTTTTATGCTTAATAAAAGAAAAAAAATCATAATTTAATAACTGTGGAATATTGTAAATTAAGACTAAACGATCTGATAAAATCCGCATTTTAAATTTAATTTAAATCTATAATTATATAAAAATAATTATTTATGCTGCTTTAGCTGTTGACATTTTCTTTAACATCCAAGTTGTATAAATTCATATTACTTAAAATTTAATACATATTTGATCAATCTTTTTAATTTAACAGTATTTGATAAAGAACGTATCTCAACTCCTCAAATTCTTAGTAATTACGAAAACCGTAATGAATGTCATTAATCGATCGTTCACGATAATAGGTTGAAAAATAGGTTGAGAAGAATATGCACTTTAGCTGTAAGCTCTTGTAATAAAAGACCGTTAGCGCTTAAAAGCGATTGTGCATAAATCTTAAAAGCCAGTAATTTCGCCCGGTGCTCCAATTACGACTTCGCGGTTCTTTTTCTGATCTGCGAGTAGCGCCAACTACACATACGCGTCGATTATTTCAATATATAAAGTATCGAAATTTGAACCACCCGTTTAGGCGTTTACAGGTATTAAGATATTATTTTAAGATATTTTTGAGCATGTGGATGTTGTTCGTTGCAAATGCTATCGTTTTAATAATCGAATATTCATTTCGATTAATTTTTATTATTCATATTGACATCATAAATAAATAGAGAAACACAGCCAGAAGCGATGCGCCGCGCCGCCGTTTTATGCACGCATCGAATGCAGATCATCGATTAAGTGAAAATATTTTTCTGCACTTATCATATAAATTACTGTTTAAATTTTTTAAGTATTTTGCAGAAGCAAAGTCGGTGTTTTAATAGGTCCAAGAAGACGAGGAGCTGATCTTTCACAAGATTTACAATGAAACGGGTAGCTAAAAATCGATTTTAAAGTCGAAAATACACGAATACTCTATAAGTGTATTAAAACGATAAGAAGATGACATCTGAAAACAATCGATTGTCAAGAAAGTATAATACTTCGTCGAAAAAAATCCACTCGATTGGACGACGGTGCAGGCCGCGACTCGATCGTTCCCCAGAGAATGAGCCTGTATCCGCGGCTAATTAAAATAGAAAAGGAATTAAGAAGGAAGGCTGCGCGGAAAGCTTATGAACAGCTAGAGGCGCCAAGGTCTCGTGGCCCCAGGCGATCGAGCGCCTTGATCGGAACCGGGCCTTTGACTAGATCGCCTCTCTCGTCGATATTACGCTTCTTTTTTTCTTTTTATATCTCTTTATTTTATATCGCCCGCTCTTGCGGCTTTCGATTGGAGCAGGTGTCGAGAGCTTCCAAAACGGATTGCTACGCGGGAACGAAGCGCGAGATGCGCCGTCCTCGCTGAGATTGTTGTATTATTAGATTTTCGGATCTTGATTGGGTTTTTATGTAAATTGAAAGAAGCGGGTTTTGTTGTAAGACAATGTTCATAGATCGGTTAACAGGGGTACACGATTTGTAGTCTATATAAATTTTCTGATGCCTATTTGAAAATTTTATTGAAGAATGTAGTTAAAGTTAGTGAAATTCTGATGTAGCTAGGTAAATAATGTTTGATGTTAGTACTTTATTTGATCTATATACGAATCCTATTAAAATTGAAGGCTTTCAGAACATTTCTCAAAAATAACTTTAGTAAAATTTTTTAGGTCTTGCCCAGTAGAATTTTGAAAACCTATTTAAAAATGTTTTTTATATCATCTAATGATTTTATTCTATAAAAACACTATAATTAATCCCAAAACCTCTAACCAAACTCGTCCGATTATGGATGATGGTTATTATCCTTATAATTATCGGATTCATCTTGATAAAACTAAATTTAAAATAACAATTCGAGGAATTTGTCGTGACACTTTCAGAAATGAGATCGACAGCATTCGCCGGCTGTTGCTCTCGTAGATGATTGAAAAGGGCCTTGGGAGTTCTAGAGGGGACTTGTAGAACATCGAAGGCTGGATTGGCTGATTGTCAGGAGACTCAAGTCCTTGGACTTAGGGGACTTGAAAAGAGTCTCGGGCCTTTCGATTTTGAGTTTTTCTGTGCTCCCGGGCTACTGACCAACATTTCGATCACTTAAACGAAAGAGAAAGACACAGAGAAAGAGAGAGAGAGAGAGAGAGAGAGAGAGAGAGAGAGAGATGGAAGAGATTATGATTTATAGCAAGATTTTTTTTGCAAGTCTGGTTTTTTGTTTGCCTTGATGTTACAAAACTTCCGAAATCGATTTTTAATAGTAGTAGCATGGAAAGTGTTTGAGCAAATTTTCGAGAAAAGAAAAAAAACCTTGGTATGAATATTTTTGGACAATAAAATTGCGATTTGTTAGCTTAGACAATTGTTTTATTTTAATTACGAGTATAATAAATTCAATTTCATTGACACAATAAAGCCTTACTATTATATACACATAAAATTACAGTGTAGGCTTATTACATCCTAATGGAAGCTTAATTATAATTGATTGATTGATGTATAAATCAACAGCCGGTAGTTTTAGGGCAGGTATCATCCCGTAGGCGTCTATATATACAGGTTGTATAATCTTATTTCTACTTACGTTTTCATTAGCATTATATATTTTTCAATAGAATTCAATTCAAAATCCTTCAACTTATTTTATTTAATTTCTTTCTTTAACTATATATATTTCATTTATTTTCCACCAAGTATTTTTAACCTGTTAATTATAAAACTTTAAGTTACAGTGTGCTTTTGTATCTAAACTGGGAAGTTGAAAAACAGTGCAAATCTAAAAATGGCCATAGCCATTCTTAAATAATGACGCATTTAACCGTTAACGACTATTATGTGCTTTTCAACAATCTTGGAAAAGCTTGGAAATTCGAGTATTCTAATGAAAAGAAAAACACTTTTTAAGCAATTAAATATATTTCCTGCAATACACAATTACCGTTTTAGTGTTAAGAAGATGAATTTTTGGGCGGATCGTAAAAGAACTTCTTAGCATTTAAAGTGAAAACATTTTAAGAAGCGGCTAAAACGTACAAGGCAACTTTCTAAGAAGCTAAATTTAAATTTTCTAAACGTTGACATCCGTTTCAAAATTAATGATTTCCATATTTATCGGAAGAAAGTGTATTATTCTTTAACATGTGTTTCAAACAAGTGTTTCAAAATCAATTTTGATCGTACTACTCAATATGACCTAATATCGGCACAGAAACCTACGAACACTTCATTGATCGATAATTACATTAATTACACTAAACAACAAAGCAGACTAATGATCCGCCAAAAAATTCGCTATACGTTATTCCAATCGAAAAAAGCAGTAACCAAAATAAAAAAAACCAGCGCAAAAGCTCAGCTCGTCCGCAGGGCAGATAAAAGCGGTTATTACCTCGTTGTGAAAGAGCGCCTTGAAGGCGTCGCGGCCGTATCTCTGGGCGGCGTCGCGCCTGAGCATCTCCGAGCACTCGAGGAGCTTGGCGGCCCTGCGCTTCTCGAGCAGGCACTCGCGCTCCATCGCGCTCATGTTCTCGCTGCCGGCGGAGCCGCGACGCAGCCGGCAGCAGCCCGGCACCTCCTCCGCCATCGTCCTGGATCACAGTCGGCCCTCGGACGAGTTTCCCATCGCGAAGCACTTGCCACTTTTGCCCGTCGCTGTGCGCTCCGAAGGAAGCGAACTGGCCGCTGTCTATGAACGCCGCGAAAACTCTGAATGGGGCCCAAGGGGGAGAAGATCGGGCAAAGGCAAGTGAGCCAGGCCGGGCCCAGGTGGGGGATAGAGTCGCACCTTTCACTTTTTGACAGCAGCGTCAGCGTTGTCATCCCGGGAGATACTAACGCGATTTACTTTTTTCCTCGGCCTAAGCTCGCGCCGATTAGCAAAGACTCGCTGCTGCTCTCCTTCGGGGAGCTTGCCTTTTCAAAGTCAAGGATTGACAGTTGCTTATTGAAGGAATTGAGCGGAATATTTTGCACCGATGGACGCCTGGGCTTCGTAGTAAAGTTGTACGGCCGCAGAGTCGGCAGGTAAATAGGAAAATTTAACCGATATTATCGTGAATTAAATTTTTAATGGACCGATGGGATTAAAGCAACCGACGTTGCTTTTTCCGCATTCTCCTAGTCCGAAAAGTCGACGAGTCGCATGCGAAAATTCGAAAAGGGCGAATCATCTGTTTTTCGGACTGAGGAATTAAGGGAACGTGAGAAGAGTAACAATTTCATCGGTAAGATTGGATGCCATACTGCCATCTGCCATCGACGAATGAAATCGATGTTCTTTTCGTGTACAACCAGGTCAATAATTAAGACACATCAAATTCATATATTTTGTTCCTTTGTTATTATAAAAGCTAAAAGCCGAGTACGATTTGAGAGACTAATCGCCTGGGATTTTTCAAAGGAAAGTGAAAGGAAAACTATTCTATAAATTCGATCCCAACGTAGCCAAAAAATTTTGAATTCAATCTGTTCCAAGAGCACTCTTCGCATTAATCAATAACAACTGTCGCAATCAATGCCACAGAAGACACTCGGTAACAGAGCAATTCTCCCTCGGACATTTTTCCGAGTCCACTTTATGAAAAATCGTCGAGAGTCGGCGGGCTCTTTCGCGGACTCGACATTGACTTCTCCCGCTCCGGCCTTGCACGAATTTCAGGCTCGCTCGGCGACCGATCGACTCCGGGCCTTTATCCGGAAGCAGAAAATCCCTGGCGGGTCGCGTATCCCGATCGTCGCTCCCACGCGGCCACCTCGACACTTGCGTCAGCGTCAGCCGAGGTCGGGGCTCAGCAGGTGATAACTTGAGCAATAGTACATAGCGTTCGTTGACGGGTCGACTGGGCTCGATGTCGAGGGAAGTTGAGGATTTTTTCGTGCTGGGTATCCGCGGGGTGTTGGGGTAGAATGATATTCGATGTGATTTTATATGTGCTATTTTATAGGAATCAAAATGTTTAAATTGCTGATTTTATCTTGATGTACGGGTTATTAAATTATTAGTGCTTGACAAGTTGGTGAGTTGAAAAGTAATCAATTTGCGAGCTTGACAGCTTTTATGTATCTCGTTTCATTTATCAGGACTATGATGGTTATATTATTATTCCATAACAATTATTATGATTAGAAGATTTTAAATATTTAGAATGTTAAATGTTTGGTAATAAAACATTGATTAATGTCAGTAACTTGTATATTAAACTCACCATTCAATTCAACATGATAGAATCGTGCGAATTTGAAAAAAAATGACTAAATAATAGTCTAAGCATATCAAAATATTAATTAAATATGTATTATTAACTTATATTGTCTTTGAATTCGTACTTTATATCAATCGTTATAAATCTCAAACTTATCTCCCATCCCTTTTGGTTGCATTTAGTATAAGGAATTTGAAGGCTAAACTACAAAGCGATAAATTCTAAAATGTGATTTTGAAGGACGTTCAAAATGATTTTTTTTATCCTTTCAAAAATGTATTCTATATATTTTAATCTTAATTAGCAACTATTGAGAAATACAAAAAAATTAATATTGTTAATAATTTAGGTTTGAACTTTCTTTTAAAAGCTATATTTCACAAATTACCTCCGTAATTTGGAAAAATTTCTTACTTTTCTTGAAATAAGTTTAAAATTATCCCACATTAATTTTTACCATAAACGCAGCCTCTAATTGCACTTAAATTACTTGAAGCCGTACTATGTAATCCCATTTTCGCACATAAATGTGTAAAAGTTGTAATATTCCTGTCACGCTGTGCAAATACACTTCACTCTCATGTCATCCTTCTCACTTTGTTTTTCAAAATTTTTCACCTTGCATTAAGAGCACTTACCGCGTCAAGTTCGCAGGTGTGCGCGTGTAAAAATGTCAATCACAACTCTCAGCCTGTACGCCTCTACAATCAAGATTGCTTTTATTCTCCTTCAATCAATGCTATACACACTTTCAATTGGAATCGATAAAGCGAAATAGTTTCATTGCCTAAAGTTATTTTTTTTTCTCCAAATAATATAAGATCCGTAAATTAGTAGTATATATTAGTTGGATAATTAATCTGTAGTTTAAAGCTCTTAACTGCATGCAGAAGGACGCTTTGAAACTAACGATAAGTATGATTAAAAATAAAATTCCAAATGAAAAATTAAATAGAAAATTATAATTTAAACGCTCATAGATTAAATATCCAATTAAAAATGTTCTCATTACTCAATAAATTAACTTTTCTCCCAAAAAAATAATACATGCTTAAAAAAAACTTGTAGCAATAAACTGAACTGTCCTCATATTCTAACCGAGCTAATTTCTCATATATAGCTCCAGCAAATACAATAATAATACATTTTAATTACCAAAGGAACAAATACTGACTCCTAAACCCGCGTCACACTAATCGCAAAGCCTTCTTTCATCGGCAGATCGACCGATTATACGCGTATAAAAACGCGTGCAGCCACTCGCGAAGACGGGTGTAGTCTCCGCGTGCCCGTGAGCCGCATAGCTCAATTTATCCCCCGGGGGTATTT
>UCOL01000597.1:0-58431 GCA_900474335.1 Ormyrus nitidulus
AGCCAAAATATTAGGGTCTAACGTTCAAAATTTTCGACACAGGAGGTAAATAAAGTTATTTTTCTCTAAAACTTCGTATTTCGTTATTATTTGACGATTACTCACCTCCTATTAAACCTAGAAATTCCACCGAAAAAGCAAACTAAAGTAGAGGAAAAGACCTATATAATTTGAGGTGCTGTACGTTAAAAAATCTTTATTGCTTCAAAAGTTGTGGTTAATTAAATTAGAGTATAAAAAACTATATAAAAATTAATGAAAAAAAGATAATATGCATTACCACGTGCTCATATTTAATTATCTATAACTTTTGAAGCATTGGAGATTTTTTAACGTATATACAACCTCTCAAATTATAGGTCTTTTCCTTTACTTTCGTTTGCTTTTTTGGTGGAATTTCTAGATTTAATAGGAGGTGAGTTATCGTCAAATAACGAAATACGAAGTTTTAGAAAAAAATAACTTTATTTACCTCCTGTGTCGAAAATTTTGAGCGTTAGACTCTAATATTTTGGCTTTCTTCATATTTGGGCATAAGAAAACCGTGTTCAAAGTTTGAAAAAAATTTGTGATCCGGAACCCGTGCGATCTCCTAATTAGTATGGTTTACATTACAATGTTCAAAGAAAACTACAAAAATAACTTGGATTTTTTGTAAAAAAAGTAAAGTTTTTGCAATTATTTTTTAACTAGTGTGAAAATAAATTATTAGATAGAAACGATACGGTTACTAAACTAGAAGTGGTGACAGATAATTATATTAGACTTGCTTCTAGAACACAGAAGGGGGTAATTAATTATTTCCGAAAGAAATATCCACGTGACTTGCAAGATACAGCCGTCTTTGGAGTTTTCAGAAATTTTCCCTTTCTCTAATTATCTTGGATTTTTTTAATTGCAAGAAATTCGCGTTTAGAAATAATTAATTGCGTGTAAATGATGTTATGAAAGTAATTTTGCACCAAAATTCTGAATTACCTATGAATTTTTCAAGATTGAAAATGAAAATAAAATAAAAATAGAATAAATAAGTCTGATGAAATTATGAGAAAATTTCGTTCTTATGTAAACTATTACTATGTACTTTTGATTTTCAAAAAGTTCATAAATAATTGCGCAACTTTTACAGATTTTAAGTTAACTACTGCCAGCACAACCGTATTTTATAAAAACTAAAAACGTGCTTCTGAAATTTTAATTAGTTACTTGTCCGTGTAAAAAGATCAAACGCATTCCTATGGATACGCAGCACTATTGAAACCTTTAATGATTCTCGTATTTTTAATTTCCAAAGAATTCGAAAATTGATCGTTTCAAAATTATAATTATAAAAAAAATGTGAAATAAATTAATTTCCATGGCAGTAGATGCCGAAATAAATCGATTTTAACAGACGTAAGTACTGCAATTATGACAATTAGCACAATTATATCACCGAATAAAAACCTCGCACAAAGCTTTTCATCCAATTCACGTTAATCTTTCTTATCCATATAAAGAAGCTCTGATGCATTATGCGCTCCCGATCGCCCTCGACTTATCCTGCCAATCAAGCCTTACCCGTTCTCGTCACCAGCCGAATCGATCGATAACTATATAATATCGAGGGAATGCGCATAATTCTCGCTGTCGCTGAAAAAAACAAGGCGAAAAGTCAAATACTCACTCGAAAATGGACATGTACCGGCGCACGGTTTCATTGGGCATCGAGCCAAAGAGCTCGTCGAAGGTGTCGGCCCAAGGCAGGCCGCAGAATTTCCTGAAATGGAAAGCACGCGGAGAGCATGAGAACTCGCGAGATGAAAATGTCGAAACGAAATCGGCCGCCGTCGCCGCTGCCGCCGTGGAAAGTTGTCGTGCGTCGCTCTTTGCGACGCTCGAAACTTCTAAAGGGGAGAGCCCGCCGGCTAAACGAACCTGAATTCCATGTATCCGGGAATGCCGAACTCGCGGCCGCGCTGCATATTGAACGAGACCAGGTCCATGCCGTGCTTGGCGCCCACTTTCTTGAAAAGGTGATTGGTGACCTGCGAGCAGAACACGGACGCGAGAGCGCCGTTTAAGTATTGTGTCGCCCTCGGTTTTATATGGGCTTTTGTCTATTAGTAATATCATTCGTCTTGTTACGAGGCGCGAGGCGGTCAATTTGCGCGCGCGGTCATTTAGCTGACCGATGCAGCTTCCGCTATGTAAATGAATTCTAATTTTGTAATTAATAAAATACGTCAGTTATTAAAACTCCCGATTTGGATGTCTTTATTTAATAGCTCAATTTATCACTTTCTTCTGCAAAAAAAGAACAATTTTTCATAAAATAACGTCGTCCCGAAAGCGAAAACGAAAGTGTGATTGCATTTTAATCGCTCTCTTAAAAAGGCTGACATTAAACAGAGCTTAAAGCCACTTTAATTTTATACTCAAAGGTAGCAATTTAATTGGACCATATACTCATCGAGTCGTCATCGCGCGCGACGCTTCTTAATTAATTATACGAAAATGTGAATCACCGCACCTCTTGCGTAATGGAGTCATCCATGGCCTGGGCGACTTGATTCATCAGACCCATGAAGTACTCGTCGAAAACACCTGCTCTGTACAGGTCGAACGGCCGCCTAATGAGGTCCGACAGACGCTTCGATGCTGCAACATTCCACATGATTTACGTGATTTTTCTTTTTAATTTTAAGCCTTTTTTCAATTATCCTCATCCGTTTATGGGCACTTGACGGTTATTGAGGATAAGCGAATGAAGCGAAAAATGCATAAAAAAAAAGGAGCCGGGCGAGCGTTGCGCAATCGTGATTTACACTAATGTTCATAATTACCGATGAATTTATGAGCTTTGCTCCATCTTTCAACGGCTGTGGGCAAGAGCGAGTGGCCGAACCTGAAGGCTGCCGAGGCGAAAGCGTCAATCACTCCGGGGTTCACGTTGGGGTCGTATCCGTCCCAGTAATCCTGAAACGGGCGATTTCAAAACGTTAATCCCATCGATAAAAAAGCTCAGCTTAATAAAAAAGACTTACGTCCTTCTCCAAAAGCAGTCCGAACTTCTCCATGACGTCCTTTCCCAGGAGAATCGGCAAGAACTCGTTGTAGGTGATGTGCTGGATCTCGGCGATGACGATCCGCCGAGCCTCCTGGAAGAGCGTCTCGTCGTCCCAGTGAGGATTGACTTGAGCGAGGCCCTTGGCCACTCTGTTGTGCTCCCGCGCCATGAGCGTGTGCATGCAGGTCAGCACCAGCTGTTCGTTCACCCTGATTTCGCCTTGAGCACAAAGAGAGAGCGTTTTCGCGTATCAGTTTCGGCGTCGCTTTTGCGTCTATGTCCGTCGATACAAACGCGCGGGAGTAAAGCGGCTTACCTGCTTCGAAGCAGTACATGGACTTGTTGGGACGAGTGCAGCCTTCGTCGGGGATATCGAGTTTCAGCGGGAGCAGATCCTTCAGGCCGTAGTCCTCGAAGACCGGGTTCATGCGCAGCAGACCGGCGTAGCCTGTTCGTAGTTTGCTGGAGATTTTTTTTTCGGGGGGAGAGAAGAAAGAGGGCGAGATTAGGATAATTTCAGGAGATTGCGAAACGGAGGTTAATGATACATCTGTCAAAAGCTATGTCAAAGCGTTCGCGAGGCAAGTCGACGCGCGGATTGCGAAACGTACACTTTGGGGTGATTGCTGCTTTTAATGGAATATGTAACGATTCTATTTCTATCGGTGCCTTTTCGAGCATTAGAGTTAAGAGCATGTGTTTATTAGAAAGATTGTTATGTCCGCAGTTTGACGTGAGATAAGACAAGTTTGAAATAAAGTCCATGATTACATATCATTTTCATCTCGAGCGCCTGACAAAGTGAAAGAAAATTTATTTCGCATGAATTAAAAATATATTGCTCGCTTGTACATTATGTCAATGCCGTAAATTAGAAGTAAATATGTAGAATTTTTATTGCAGTTTTAAGAAGTACACTTAATGACAGACAAATATTCAACGTAATAAAAGGTATAAACTAATGGCTTTATGATATTTCACATCTTACTTTTCACCCTTAAGAAAATCACTTTTATGGTCGAAGCCTTTTTCGACTTTAAAATAAAGAAAATCTGTTGGCAAAACCATCAGTTCCTACATTTTACTAGATTTTTTCCAAAAAAAAAAAAAAAAAAAACACGGTTTCCCAAATCGAAATCCCGTCTACACTTACTTGGCGAACTCGTCGCTGATGCCGTAGACGGTGTTCCCGTCGAGAACGCCGGTGAGAAGATTGAAGGGCACGCGACTGCCCAGCTTGCAGCCGGGCCTCACCGCGGGAAAGGCGCGCACAAAGTCCATGCAGCGCACGCGGAACAGCCGGTAGAAGTAGTCGTCCTCCGGGATGTAGATCTCGTTGCAGTAGGGATTCTTCTTCTCCGGCGGCCGGTTGCAGCACTCCTCCGGGTCGTTACGGTTCATGGGATCTGCCGATTTTCAGTTTCTGTTTTAAGAGTCGGCGAGATTTTTGGGGGGGAGGATGCTCGGGGAGGAGGATTTTTAATTGGTAAAATAATGTATAAAAATGTCGGTTGAATGCTAGAAGTTACTCCATGTTGCGGCATGCTTAATTTGCGTTTTGAATTTACTCGGGGCTGATACTTGTAACTAATTTCCTTAGGGAACGTATTAAAATTTAGAAATATAGCAGATTAAATCTTTTGTTCAATTTTAAAACTGACTCAACAATTTCGAGGCCAGGAATTAAATAGAAAATTCTTCTGAAAATTGGCTATATCCTCATAAAAAATTAAAGTTACTGCAGCACCGCGGCTAAACTGCATTTCCCCTTATTCCCGCTTTACATAAACGATAGATACGGAACATTGGCTTCCCAAAGCCTCCTCGGTTACTTCGTATTCGCTGGAAAGCGCTGATTTAAATTTGCAGATAAAAGAAATAAAATTCGGTTAAAAACTCCCTTTTAGCCTTTTAAGCACCTCATAATAATAGTTGCCGGCTCGGCCAAGAACAACAGAAAAAGTGAAAGTCACGCTATAATTCCAAAGCATATTGCCCCGGTACTTAAAGTACGGCGCATAAATCGCGCGCAGCTGTCGCAATTCTCGGCGATGCGATACGTATAATGCCGCCGATGGGTTCGCGAGGCGCGCGTCGTTAGTTTGATAAATTTCGCATAGGCCTCTCGGCAGCGACTCCTCGTTCTCCACTCTCGTGTCACTCGTTTGCGGCGGGATTGAGTGAGTGCGACGTGTGTCTTTTGGTAGGGATCATGAATGATTCGATCGAGATTATCTCAGGCTGGTAATCCGCCTCGTGTCAGATTCTTTGAAAATGTCACTGTCATGTCGCGGTATACGGAGTTATTCTGAGCTTTATTAATACGCTGCATGTCTGATTGGCCGGCTCGTGATTCGCTCTATGCTCTGCTGAAAGGGCTATTTATGCATCGGAGTCGTAAGTTACGTTGCGAATAAATTATGTGGAATGAAAGCGCTTCGGATTCTTCATGAATTTATGATTAAATTTATATTGAAGTTCCGTCTGCAACCGTTTTTGTTGGGCGGATTACTTCAATCATAACTTCAACAAACCGCTTTCTTCTCAATTATATATACCCCACATCCCTCTCAAATATTACCTGTGTACAATCATCTCTGACATCACCGCGGCAAGTAAGGATAACTAGCTCGCAACAATGAGCGAAATTTCTTCTCCCGTTAACCTCGATGCAGGGCATTAATAATCTCGGCGAGATGTATACTGTCAACGACACCGGTGCAGTTCGTGGTGACTCACCGAGGCCGGGAGGGAAGTGCATATATATATTTATATATATACTCACCGAGAGGCGTGCCGGTGAGCGTGTAATCGTGGTCCATGAACTGGCCCCAGGCGATGACCATGACGGTGCCGGCGTGATCGTGGAAGCCCTCGTCGGGATGCATCGTGCGGGAGACGACCCTCGACAGCGGCAGGTCCCGGCCGGACATCGAGATCCTCGGGGAGTTCATGCCGTCCGAGAAGCGCGGACTCAGCAGCCTGGAGGTGTGATTATGCAGATTTCGGATCGAGTGATTTATTTGGGCTCGTTTGGGGGAGAACTGATTTTTAATGATAGAGTCTATATTGACAAGTTGAGGTATTTTGGAGTTAATTGATTTGTTGTATAAGTAGATTGGCTCTGGGAAGTCGATGTAACATTTCTTAAGAAACGCGAATAAATTGGACTATTGTTAAACAAAGGCGACTAATCAAGTAATATATGTATCTTTCACTTATGAATATGAATTTCTATTATGTAAACAGAACCTAATCGCACAATGCGAGTGTAAAATATGATATCTTGGATATCGCAGACCGCGAGCTTTTTCACGCTCATTACGCCGCCGCTTGTAACACGAATCTATTATATACAAGTTTTCAAGAAAGTAAAAATTCAATTTTATTCACAGATGATTTTCTTCGATTACGCGATATACGAAACGGAGTCGACGCGCTGGAATATAAGAATAAGAATCGACCGAGCGCGTGTTTTTTGTAGTAACCTTATATCTGTTCACTAAATATATTATTACATAAAGGTGTCAAGATATGTTCGTTAAAAAAAAATGTAACGCGCATGTGAAATTTTGATTTTTTTCCTATTACAACAGGCCGGTTTGCGAAAGCTGAGCCGTCAATCACGGACGCATGTTTAAATTAGAGCCGCGCACTATTTGGATTGAAAGTTGAGATGAATGCGAATAAAATTTTTAATCTAGCTGGCTAAAATCTAGATTATATCATTGTTTATGTGACGTAACTTTTTGTTACAAGATTATGGGAGCACGTAAAATTCGCCGCAAATTCATTATGTAACATTTTTCTTGATAAACGCGCCAGTTTTTTTTATTATTATTTAAATTTATGTCGATGGCGTTAGTCATACTCTTAATACGTATATTTACAAGCGATACTTAAGATCGTAACTTTTCGACTTTGATTCGTAAAATGAAAGTGATCCTTGTATCACATATCCTTCTCCGCGAAATAAAAAT
Source organism: Ormyrus nitidulus (assembly GCA_900474335.1). Lineage (NCBI taxonomy): Eukaryota > Metazoa > Arthropoda > Insecta > Hymenoptera > Ormyridae > Ormyrus > Ormyrus nitidulus. The sequence goes on from UCOL01000597.1 coordinate 7,030, forward strand.
GCTCTCAGCGGGATCCAAAAACGCGCGCTAAATCAAAAAACACGTCCGCAAATTACAGGCACACGCGAACGAAACGCGGAAACGGCGTCGGGGTGCCCGCGTTCCAAAAAAAAAGAGACTGTCGCCGTATCTCGGCTTCGGAATGCCATTGCGAGATAAAAACGGGCGTTAAAAGCAAAACGAGGCAGAGTCCGCGCGACCTTGTTTTCCGACGGTGCAATTTCGTCCCGGCGCGGCAAGGTCGCGCGCGCGAAGGGGCCGGAAGTGTGAAAGGGTCCCCCTTTGGCGGGCCCATTGGAAATCGCTCAAGGAAAGCGAAAGCGGAGAGAATAGATCGTAACAAAAGCCGGGCCCGCGGGAACCGCAGGAGGGGCTTTTATCGGATTACTTGGTGCGCCCGGCGACCGGTTCGCCATGAAATCCAAAAGGCGGCCGCGAAGGTCTCATAGTCTCGAGATATTCGGCGGAGAAAGTGCGAGCGGCCTGCGTAATTAATACCTTCGTAGACGGTGCAAGACGGGTGGACGGGGGGGATTGGGTCTAATGCGTGTCCTGGAATTTTGCAAGCGCAAGAGAGAGGAGATATACTTTAAGCTCGAGCGAAGTCGCGCGAGTTGTCCGCTTGCAGTTTTCGAGTTGGCTGCAAAGCTTGTTTTACTTTCTCGAGTAAGACTGGACTGTATTGACTTATTTGGATTGCTAAAGTTACTTGGCTGTGTTTGAAATGTGATTTTTGTTTTTTGCTCATTTATTGAACGAACGCCCATTCCACTTCTTTCATTGCTTTCATTGAAATATCTATTATAGTTTATGAAGCACCGTTAGAGCCTGTTTCTTTCGCATTGAAAAAAAGACCTGCTGTTTACCTTACGAACGGAGACAAACTGGCGCCCCAAGTCGGGTTCTCCAAGTTGGTGCAGAGTCCGTCGAAACGGCGGTACTTGCCCGGCCTGCACTCAATATTGCTGAATAAAGCTGGACAGACGTCGCGGATAAGAGTTCTCGAAGTGTCGATCAGCGGCAAACTCTTTTCCACTTGCTCGGCCGTTAAACCGTACCTGAAATAGATCGAAATATTTACTGGCTACATATATATATGATCGAATTCTTGAGAGGAAAAATCGAACGTGCAAATTTACTTACGTTTGCGCAAGATTTATGGAAATGTCGAGTAAAAGTTCGCCGACGCTTGCAAGGTCTTCGGGCCGCCACTTGTCGTCTTTCGGGGTTGCCACGACTACAATTTTTTTTTATTATAAGTGTAAGTAAGTAAGAAAAGAAAGTCTTCTCTCTTAAAAGGAAGAAAGGAAAGTTCTAAATTGCCATTTTTTATATTTCATCGTAAGCATACTAAAGTATAATGAATAAAGTTGTAAAAGTTAAAAGACAAAGATTTGCAAGAAAAGGAAGTAAAGGAACACTCGAAAGTTCGAGATTCGACATAATACAATCTGCTTTGACAGGCGCTGTTATTAAATCCGCAAGAAGAGAAAGAGAGAGAAAGAGAGAGCAATTCAGTTGACTTACGGACACGCTTGGAGGCTTCGATGAAAGCCCGATTAACGGCTTCGTACGTGATGCAAGTCTGCGATGCCACCGCTGCTGGGCTGCAACGTATCATAAAACCGCACAAAAAGACAATTAAGATCTTATTTTCAGCTTATACATTTTTACATAATTTCTGCAGCGGCCGCTTTACGTAATTGCAATTAGCCACCTTTACGAGTGTGTTTGTCTGCTTTCGCGGTCGCCGCCTTTTCCCCCGTTCGATACGAAGCCGAGAACCGCGGCGCGGCCCGTAAAATTTGACGGCTGCAAAGTCAGTGGCAGACATTTCAGTTTTTTTTTTCTTTTTTTTCTTTCAAGGAGCGCCCGAATATAATACGTCCGTTTACAACAATGTGGGAAAAATGAAAGAAACCGCATCTATGCTCTGCAATTTTCAATTGCGCAAGCGACCTTTGACGTAATTCGCGTGCTTTCGCGCACTTATGTCATTCGCTTTTTCGGCTGCAGCGGCGGCGGCCGAGTCCGCGAATAAACAAATCTAATTGGACTGTTATCCTTGCACCTTGCAGCCGCGCCGCGCACGCCGAGGTGTGCTCCCCCCCAATTCGCGGCGCGCGATTTACTTTGGAGTTTTAAGAGCGCTCTGTAATTGTTTACTGTGCCCATACATGTAGGTTAAGCTTTCTTTTTGCACGAAAACTGATTTCGTCACTCGTTTTGTTTTATTCTAATAATTACAAACATTGCAGTACAACAAAAAGTAACAAGTTAAGCCGCGGCCTGTATCAATTTACAACACCCGAGACAACTCTTCTTCAATCTTCCCACCTCGACAAACGGCTCTTAATCCGAAGGAATTCGAAGTTAAGCGCTCGCGGCCCACTTAACCGGCGCACAAAAAGAGAAGCGCCTCACGCGCAATTAGCGTGACGCAAGCGGCTATGTATGTATATACGTACTGAGCGGAGCCGCGCAGGAGATTGTAGGTGTAATCGTAGTAGCTGCTGCGTCCGGGCCCCTGAAGGATCAAGGCGCACTCCTCGCTGCCGGTGCTCCCGTAGCCATCCAGCGGCTGGTACTGCAGCGCATCGGCCGCCGCGAGCAGAAGAAACCCCAGCCAGCAGCAGCAGACGTTGGCAAATCTGCGAATTTCAAATGCAAATTTTTCAGCCGACGAGCCATAAATTCGCGGAGGATCGATTGCGCGCTCTTTCGCTTTTCTTCTTCTCAATTCTTTATTGCCGGATTTTCGTAAGCGGCGCCGCTCTTGTTTCGCGGCCTGCTCTCCTGCCTTTTTATGAAAGTCAAGGATTTATTTATAAACCAGCCGCCACGTTTGGCAAGAATGTGCGTTGATTAATCGGAATTTTGTGCAATGAGCTTGTTCGATTTGCATAAATGCGTTCGGCCGCATTTCGTTTAATGGAATATCGATTGGTTTTGAGAATAAATTTTTCGTTATCTTTATGGAAATTAATAAATAAAAATTTAACATTATATTAATTAGTTAATGTGCTTAATTAAAATCAGCAAATTAGCAGGCAAGATTTCTGTAATAGAATTCTGTAACTCACAGCAACGCGATGGTTTTTTATAATTCTCTCACGCCTTTCTTAATTTAGTGCAGCGCAGTTCGAGTCATTCAATTCAACATTCACAAAATCGCAGACTGGTTTTCGATAAGTGAATAAAAGTGATTTCTTAAAGGCCTCTGGCAAATGAAAAACCTTCAGAATCAATATCGGTGATCGTGCCATTTTAAATCCGGCCGCGATTGACTTTAAATTTGATATACTTTCTATCCCAAACCAAATCAAACTCTTTTCAACCGAGAGAGACTGGCTTGTCTAAAAGACACTCGCCAGTTACCCAGGAAAGTCGTATCTATTCGTATATCAGTGCATAAAACGCTTAATAGCTCAACCTTCAAAACGAAAATTATTATTTTATTACATCACACGCTGCTCAACTACTGTTACGATAACCATCAACATGGGAAACTGAGCCCCGAGAAAAAGTGATTTATCGCGAGCATCAGCTTCTCGCGCAGATAAAGCCGTAGATCACCTATCCGATATTGCAGAAAGGTGCATATTAATTTCTCACAAAGCAGCGCGCCTTAACAGTCCTCCCTTGACCAACTCGATCTATAAAAAAAAGAGAGCAGATCGGGTATTACTGAGGAATCGCGCGCGCCGCGAAGAACCAGCGCATTACGAGACGTTAAACCGCATAAAATACAGCCTTATCAATAAGCAGTCCGGCCTCAAAGAAAAGAACCGGCAGGCAGACACGAGGCACTTTTAATTGTATACGGACTCGCCGAGCGCGGAGCAATTTGAAAAGGCCGCTAATCGCGCTCCGCGAAGCTTTCCCCGAGGGGCCGCGCGCGCGTGCGAAAATATAAAGCGCGTGTGCGCGCGCACGCGCCGCCGCTTAGCCGCGAGCGGATGAGGAAATTTTTTGAAGGTAGGTCGAGGGCAATCGAGATCGATCGCGATCGATCGCCGGCGCCGATAGCCTTTCCTCGCCGTTACATATATCGTCCGGACGCGTTTACGTAAGGCGGCAGATTTTCGGGAGAGGAATATAAGCACGCGTACCGCGTACGGGGGAAGGGAAGGAAGGAGCGTGCTTTCTCCGCGCCGGGGCGAGGCCCTATATTCCCGAGACCGCCGCACTTGGGTCCTTTCACTTTCTCGCCTCGCGCGACTGCGTCCACGGACTCTCGTGAGACGGAAGAGGAGAGAGAGAGAGAGAGATAATCAGGGTTATTATTCAGCCGCCGCGGTAATATAATTGGACTAGTTGTCGATAAAGAGCTTAATTTATGCGAGGAGGATGATCGTCGCGGGACTGCAATCTTGGACGGGAAGTCGAGCCGAAATTTGGTTGAGGAATCGAGAGAGTCTATTATCTGGCGGTTGGAGAGAATAGGATTTAGTTGTTGCTAGAACGTGAGATGAGATTTGTAAGTAATAGGATTTGATTTTAGATTAGAGAGAATGAGATGTAAATCTTTTCATGTCGATCTCTTATTTACTTTAGACGAGCTGCTGCGAAGATTTAGCGATGAAGATATTTGGATAGAATTTACATTCTTCTCGGTATTAAAATAATAAGTGCAGCAATAATTGTTATAGGTGTAGATATATTTTGCGATAACAGCGAGGCATTACTTCAACTTTAGCCAACTTTCGACGCCATTCCACGAGAAAAATCCAGCTTTTGGAGGTGAAACCTGTTCTGATGTGCTAGTTTTTACTATATAATCGTTGTAAAGGATTATGTCAAAAAGAAAGTAATGATTACTGTCGTTCGGTTTAATGTAATACCGCTATCTCGATCAGAAATTTAGAAACGTGTAGGCCAATAAAAACTAGCATAACCGTATGTCAACATTTTTATTGAGTACTTATAATTTCCGAGAAACCGATCTTCTGGTACTATTCAATTAAGACTTTACTTTCGAAATAAATGCACCAAGGGGCTCAAAATTTTCAGACTCTTTTGGATAAATATATTTGGCCAGCACTCGCTTATTAAAGATACGATCAAAATTAAGTACTTATACACGAGACAATCTTTAAGGGACCTCAAGTTAATTTTGAGACACTCATAAAGATTAATTTTTTACGTCAAGACGGAAATTCCAAGCTATAAAATTTTTTTGTCACGTTCACAAGACAAGCAACACTCTTTCGCCCTCGATTCGATGTCTTTGAGACACCTATTGAGGTTGTGCAGTTACTTTTGTAACACTTTTGATATCAAGATACGATACGAATTACGTGACTTTCCGAACGTTTTGTTCTTTTCTCTTTCAGTTTAAAGGTTATCGAAAACGGAGCAATGTCAGCCGAATTTAAATACTTCCATGCCATATCGCCCCGCGTTTTCATGCCCACTTTAACAAATTGCGCCACGCGAATTGAAGGAAGGGAAATTCATTTCAATGAATATACTTTTCCTCCGGCGTTTCGCAATCCTCATATTGTTAAAAAAAATGGAACTGCAAGAGAACGCGCGCGCACGCAAAACGTTCCGAGGGGCAGTAAAAGTCAAGACACACAAAGAGAGAAACGGAGAGCGGCCAAGAATCCCACAACAAGGAGGGCATTACTCAATGGCCGAGGAGACCCGATGACGACTGGACTTGGGCAAAGTGCAATGCAAAACGGCGGTGCGTTGCTCGTAATGACCGGCGCAGCTGAGCGCTGATTGCTCGTTTTAACTTTATTAAATAGCTATAAAGTAAATCGCTTTGGATGTAATAAAACCGTTTTGTCGTCGTTTCGCATTATGCTCAGAAAGTTAATGGATACGTTAAAATGTTCATAATTGCATTGAGGGGAAAATTTAGCGGAAGTTGGGGAGCTTGCTAATTTTGCTAATTAACGGTAGTCGAGTTGCAAAAGTATTGTACTTATAATTCGAACCTTGAAAATTAAAGGCTAAATTACAATATTCACGTAAATCTCGATGTCAAATTGAACGTTTTCCCAAAAAATGTTGGGCGGTAATAGATGCTAAAAAATTATGTGCAACTTGTTGCAGGTATTTACAAAGTTTATGAAAATGTAACAATTTTCTAAATAATATAATAACATTTAATGAACAAAATTTCAATTATTTTAAAATTGTACATATTATCCGTTTTGAAAAAGAATTACACACAACGTAGAAAGGCGGAAAAGTATATAATTTTACAAATTCTTTAAAAATGAGAAATTTAAGATAACATACTGAAATAAAGAAATGTTTATTTTATCAATGAACAATATATTATTGGAATTTGATACTTAGAATCATTAATACACGTTAACTTCAACTATTTTAAAAGCGTTAATTAAAATTTATTACTTTAAGACTGCGTATGTGTTAAAGCCCTAAAAGAGTTATTACAAGTACCAAAATCTTAAGAACTAAGTAAAACATACTCCATTATATTAATTAGATATCTTAATATATATCGCCAATAAAGTTTTTATGAGGTATACTAATAGAAAACTGAACGCAACTCTAATGCACTAAGATTAATTTTATTATTTCATTATGCTATATTAAAATACCTTTAATTTACCAGCTGAGCCAATATTTTATTATAATACTAATAGAAAAATAAAAGTAGTTAAATAAACTATTAAACAAGGCATTCTAAAACCGCAGAAAAATTCAAATGAACACATTAGAAATTTACATTTACATTCTGGAACTCTAAATATCGTTCATGGTTAGTAGAACAAGTCAGCATTTGCGACACATTTTACAATTAAACACCAAATGGTAACGGTATAGCTCCGTTTAAACTTAACATGGCTATTATTTAGAAAAAAGCGCTGTTTTCCTTCTTGATCTACAACCTTTAGAAAAAAAAAAAAGAGAAAATTGTGAAACGACACTCGCATTATACAGTATTTCTTAATTTTTTACCGCCAGTCTTAAGTTAAAAGCTATTTGCGCAATTAATTTCCTTTATATCTTAAACTAGTTATTCATTTAAAAGTATAAAATATAGAATTATTATAAAAAATCGGCTTTTTTCATTCATGATCGTGAGGAAACCGTAATCGCAGTTCAGCATCCTTACTCCACTTCCAACTCCTATATATCACTTTACAATGCTCGAATGAAACATATACCGTTACGTTTTCTACAAATCGAGATCATGAATTTTAAAATTTTCAAGCCTCGCGTTTCGACACGTGTACGATTTAAGTAAAAAAATGCCGATTCCGCGACAGCTCGTATCTTATAAACAGAACTGCAAAACTCTTCGCGAAGCGTGTCAGATGCATCTATCCCCAGTACTCATTGACGTATAAGTTACTGACACAAGACATTGAATTACTTTCGTCTACGACCCGTGCTCGCAACAATGTTTTACTCCACGCCGATATAAAATCAATCACTCGGCAAGAAACTAAGAAACAAACGTTTCTCGACTACGGAGCATACTTAAAAAAACTGATTAAACAAAGAAAATCGTTTTATAAATAATTCCAGACTCTCATAAAAAGAAAAGGACCGCAGCTGATTTGGCAAAGTGTGCGAATAATTGATCACTTAAAAGTCGAAAATAGCACGTACCTATTCCTCATTTTGCCAGCGATACTCCAGCGACAAAAAGTCAAGTAATCCACGCCGCACTCGGCAGCAGATTAGCGCACAGATAAACGGGCCAGCGCAAAAAGTTGGCGATAAATCAACCAGCGGGCACTCGCGAATCGCACTCTCTTGTCCTCTCTAGCACTCTCTCGAGAGAGAGTCCGGAACGCTCGAGCGTTTAATCGGGGCTCGGCTCGTGTGTACGTGCGTGAGCGTCTGTATTATGTATCGCGCCGTCGTCGTCGTCCGGGGGACCAAACGGCGTCGAGAGTCAAAGCTTCACTGCGATGTTTCCTGTCCGCGATGTGCACACGTACGGCCAGATAGGAGGCCTTTTTCTTCCACGGGGTGGTGGTGGTAGGCTGCTGCCGCGCGGCGCGCACTCCGCTCTATACGGTGAGTGAGAGGGCGCGAACGAAAAAAAGGCCCGCGCGGATAGGAGCTCGCGCGAGAGAGCTGGACTTCCGAAAAGTCAAGAGTAAAAGTAATTTGGTGGGACGGAGCTGCGAGGACGAGGGAGGGAGGGAGGGAGAGGCGAAGCGGGGAAAGGGACCGAAAGAGGTGCCTAAAAGTACAAAGGGGGAACGAATCGACGGCTGATGGGGCGTGACCCAAGCCAAGGTGCCTCGATTTCGGACTCGGCGAAGCTTTCTTTCGCCGGACGATTTTCTCGCCTTTTCTTCGGGCGACCTTGCCGGTACTCGCTTTTTCGATTGCGATTCGAGAACAAGAGGTGTTCCGGTAAGCGGACGCTTAAAAAGACCATTAACCCGATGACTGCATAAATATACGAGAGCTGCGATTTGCGTATGCAACTAATTGAGTCGGCTCTGCTGTATTATTTAATAATGGACAGATTAACACGCCTTTTCTAAAGTATCCTTTTTGGCGCTTGAAAAGTGAATTCAAAGCAACATTAAAATATTTATATTTATTTAAAAGGCTATTGGTTTCTTTTAGTGCTTTCTACCACGCAACCATTTTTTTTTCGTTTTATCTACGTTACATGTACAGTTGCAGAGCTAATAAATGACGTGTCAGAAGTTTCCGTTCACAATGAATATTATAAAAGGTGAAAGAAGTTCATTGAAAAAATAAAGTAAGATGAGATGAATAGTAAATTAAAAGATTAACCTGGTTTTGAATTTAATGAGCGCGAACAATTTGGTGGATAATTTTGATGGGCAGTTATTGCCTATAAAAAACCCTTTAAAGTATGAGTCCAGATTCCGTCACCTTGGATCTGAGAAGCATTTGGGTAGCACAAAATCATTAATATCTTTTATTTCAGACAGGTTTTTGTTCTCCTTTCTTTCATCGCTCATATATGTTAATTACGGAATCAAAAAACATAATTGATCGAGTTCTGTTGAAGTATTTTAAAGTTGAATGTTATAAAAAAATACATGTATATATCATAAATATATAAATAAATTTGAAATAAGAGTATGTCTACGATGGAAAGTATAATTAATTTAATTCTCGCTAAAAAACCTGAAATTAAAAACTCGCGGAGAAAAGTGAAGGCAAGAATAATCCGAACCACCGAGAAAGAATACAAATATGCTTCCCTTCCATTTTTATTTCGCGGCCGACTTATGCAAAAAAAAAACAGCACACACACCCGGAATCCGCGTTACACGAGCTGGAAGAAAATAAATCCTAATTTGTGCTCTCTCCGCGAAACGGGAGAGAGAAAGACGATCATGCGTACGTCCAATTTGAAGTGGCACGGCCCCGTTCGTTCTCGTTTCTTTTTTCGTTCGTACGCCGCGTCGAGAGAGCGAGAGCAGAGAGCCGCGCGCGTGATATAATGAATGGGATGGATGGTGGTTTCTTTTTTTTTTTTTTTTTTGCTCTCCGCGGCGATTAGACGGCCGCCGCCGCAGCCGCCGCCGATCGAAGCCGGAGATTTCAATGCGCGGCGCTTCGGGAGATTTGCGACCGGTTGTTGTGCGCGATTGCGTTTCCAGGTACAAGATATATATCGGATCGGCGCATGCGCCGCGCGTTTCCATTAGAAATCATCGATTGTATCGACGAGTCAGGCTCTCGCGGCGAGAGAGTGCGAAAATGGGAGCGCGCGCTATTTCGGCGGCGTTGCGCAATTTATTATGTGCCCCCGCACCCTGGATTTATGGTAATTTCTTTATTAAATTACTGATTTATTGCGGGGATTGCGGCGCTTCGAGGAATTGTGCTGTTGCTGCCTTCGCGTGATGTGTGTTTTACCTCTGATTGCGCGCGGGGAACGAGCGCCGATTAAATTGGCTATTTTTAAATTAATTTTCCCAAGTGTTTCTTAGGAAAGCTTTGGAGTCCGGAGGTATGTTGTGTGCCGAAATATAGAAAAAAAAGGACAAGTTAAAATTTAAGACACGTAAATCAATGAGCGCCCAATTATTGCGAACATTGTATGATTAACGCATGTTATTGTAACTGTCGTTCGGGGTATATACCAGCCTTGAGAATTTAATGGTTCCAAATACTGACTTTCGATTCGTTAAGAAAGCAGCTCTTAATTGAACGGCGTTATCCTGCGTGTTTTGATTACGTGAAACTGATTTTCCGCGAATTTGAGAAATATTAAGTGTAGATTCGAAAAAGCTATAAAGTAGCAATTATTAACTGACTTCGTGCAAATTTAACATTTCCGGGTTGGTTGTGTTAATTAAATTTTAGAAACCAAATTAAAATTCGCAATTGTGTTATCTATGAATTAATTCGCGATTAAGACATATTTAATAAAAATATGTAGAATACTATAAGAATAGCAAACTGTGTGTACACGCTTAAAAGTTTAATTGTACGTAATTAAATGTTCTTGAAAAAGTCGTAAACGTTGTTGTTGCAACACTACATATTACCACGTAATCGATCACAGTCCCATATTTGTGCTCTCGTATGTTTATAGTGGATACACGCCCAGCATTATTTATTTTAAATAGTTCGTAAGTGGACATAAGAGGAATTCTCCTGCCACCAGATTCTTAAACATTAATGGCCGGGGCAAACTTCAATTTTTTTTTTTTTTTTTTTTTTCGTTAGAGGAAACTGAAAGTTAACGACTAAATATTTAAAGATAAAATCATGAAATTAATTTTAATACTCGATCGATCCTGAAAATATATGACCGATTGCATTTTTTAATATATTCAGAAGAATTAATGAACCGATTTTGATCTATCAAAGATTATATATAATGTCTATTTCATCATCGATTTTAATTTTTCCGTTTTTCTGCTTGCGTGTTACGTGATATAAAATATTTTTAGCGACACTTAAAATATCCGAAGTAGAGCATTCATAAACTAACGTCATCTTGTTAGTAAAGTTATAAGCGAACCATCTAATTCGAAAAATTTATGCACGAGGTATTTCTGAGTTTTCGAATAAATTATATAGCACAGAAAGTTGATGAAAATACATCCACTGAATTTTGAATTTCTCTTTTTTCGAAGTAGATTTCGACGGATTTAAAAATAAATGTAGGCGATATTAAATGAGATTTCACAATTTAGCAGTCGAATGGATTGAATCCGAAAAATCATTTAAATATTAATAACTATCACGACCTGTAAAATTCACAAACTCTCGTAATGATGCATTTCGACCAGACGTCTTTCACTCCTGACAAACTATTCTTCACCCGCAGCCAAATGAACACAATCAACCGTCGTAACGTAACAAAGCGAACATATTATCTTCAGATCAGATAATTTTCCAAAGCCATCGATCAGCCGAGCATCCTAGTCATTCCAGGAAGCACGCTCGAAAAAGAAAGTCCGTCGCCGTCTCTCCCGAAACTTTCCAAAGCAGACTCAGAGCCCAGCACACCCGGGCTCCGGTAAAAAGCTGCCGTATACAACAAATCGCAGCGGCCTGCAACCTGCTCCTTCGCGGGTCAGCCTCGGCGCCCTAATACAGACGGGCGAGCATCAATAAAGCAGCCGGGCCCCGGCGACGCGAGTCGCGGCGTAAACATCTCCATAAAGACAGTTGCGCACACGTGGCCGTGCAATTATCGGCTGGTGCAGACATCGGGCGCGTGCGCCGCGCGCCGCTTGATTTCCAGGCAGCGGCAGCAGCGGCAGCAGCGGCAGCAGCTCTCAAACGCGCCTGACGTAATCCTCCCCTAAGACACGTAATGCAAGGTAACGTAATGATTCCTACTCGTGACTCCCGAGGTGGTATATATCGGCTCACCGACCCTGATCACCGCGCGCGGAGAGCCCATAGAGCAGAATGCGCGCCGCGCGCTGCATTCTGCCTTACAAAGATTAACTTTCGCCTCTCGTCACATGAGTTTTGCGCAAGTCGCCGTGCTATACACGCGCCGTTCCCAGACGGAGAGCTCTCCTGGCGAGAGCTCTCCGTCTTTGTCTGGCTTTTCGCTCGGCTTCGGAGGCTTTATCCGCGGCGGCGGCGGCTATCTCTCTTTTTACGATGCTCGAAAAATTGTGTATTCGCGCGCCAGTTGTAAAAAGCAAGAGAAAGAGAGCCGATTGCGCGCCTGCGCCGCTGTAATGCGTTTGAGGATTACAAGCAGGAGTTATGCTGGGTTATTGGCTGGAATGTGGAGCAGCCGCCGAGTCGAGGAGTGGATTTTCGTACGTGTAATTTTGGGGCTGGAGGCCCGGGCTTTTTTGTATTATACATATAAAATAAATAGGAGTGGATAAGTCGCTCGGAGCTGAGCGGATTTTGACTTGAAAACTAAGCTTGCTCTGGTATGTGATCTGCTGCAATCGTTCAGACGTAAAAAAACAACAGTCGATATGGAAGGCGGAATTCGCAGGGATATTCTTCTTTTTTACGCTCATTTAAATTATTTAGATCAAAGTTCTTTACAAAGGCATTATGATTTAATGGAAATAGTTTTAAAACTAGTTGAATTCCTCATGAATAATTGAATAAAAAGTATCTTTAAAATAGAATCCGCGTCCTAAAAAGGATACTCAATTCGATTTAAACACATTTTATCATGCGTCTTACCACACACTCCTATTTCTACTTACAACACATCCACGTGATTCTTGCGCCTAATGAATTTAACCACATTTTTGTCCACTTCTTCAAGAGGGGAAACGTATTAAAGCATTTTTCTAAACATATAAAACAATAATATAATATAAATTATGTAAGTTTCTTTTATAAGATATACGAATCGTGTCGCGTGGGCATTCTCCCACGTAAAACCGTGCTAGTTTCTGCATTTACAAGTGTAGCTTTTACGAAGTTTTACGATTTCCAACCTACTTCTGCAACATCATTACAAATATAGCAATTCTTTCAACTTTAACGTCTATTAATTTAAATTTTACAATTAAGCCGATGTTTAATCATAATCCATTTATCGATAAATTATTAAGGATTTTGAAATAATTGCATGAAATCTTTGAGGTAGTTATAAATTTTTCAGTAGAAAGTTTTATAAAACAACGGAGTCGTAATCACGTGAACGAGTTGAGCGTTGAATGATGATAATGTTTAAAACTATTGTTTCTTTTGTTTTCTTTGTTGCATTTCAAGTAATTCCTTATTTATGGATAACGCAATTATTTAGCTTAAGAACTAGGTTTTGCAATGAAAATGCTGATTTCCGCCGTAAAAAAAAGGTGTAATTTGTAGTAGAGCAAAATGTGTCTTTATACATGCATATTTACTTTCTGTCGATAACAAAAAATTATCAAAACAGTGAACTAAAGTCGTTGTCTCTAACAAGCTAAATTTATTAGCTTGTTCCAGGTATAATAAACTCTATGTGGAGTTTGAACACAATTTGTACGTCTCTTTGTGGTCAATTTCTAGTCTCCATGTTAATTAGATTTCATCTCAAGAGCTAAAAACTAAATTTATTATATCATTTGTTTTAATGTCTACATTTTACGAACAGTGATGTACCAATCTTACAACAAAAAAGTGATCTACATTTTATATGGATCAAGTAGCACACCTTTCAAAATTTCAGCTGCTCAAAATATTTTCATGCGCGATAAATTTATATTCGCGAATGCTATTTTAATCATTTTCCATTAATATCATTTTATTATGGATGACGCAATGATTAACGCGATACCATAATACCAAATTTTTGCGGAATATTATTAACAACTAATTTATATATCTTTGATAAAAATTTCAACTGCTTTTTACGATTTCGTATTTTGCATTCTCGTTTTTCTCGATTTCACTCCGACAACCTAATGCGTTAAAATTGTTTCTTTGGCAAATGAAAATAACGCCAAAGGTGAAAAGACACCCGAAGGTATAGCGGCACCGTTAACTAGGGAACTAATTATATTTATGTTTTATCCAGCAGACAAGAGGAATATGAATTAAAGATCGATTTGATTTAATTGACGCTGCGCGGCAAGTGGATTATATACTCCAGTTAGTCCGTGACGCAAGACGGGAAGATTAATAAATTTCGCCAAATAAATCTTCGGCGAAACAAGATTTCATTCGTTTAATTAACACCGACTCGGCTTAAAATGTTTCTCTTTTACAAGGTTTACTTTTTGATTTGCATTTTTATTAGCGGTACTAAATTCTGCGTACGTCTAATACGATTTTCTGCGCGAGTCTTACGAGCGCTGGAAAAGGACAAAATGGCGTGATTCGTAAGACGTTGATTTTATCTCAAAGTTGTGTATCATTTTAATTTATATAGAAATCAAGAGCTGTATGATTTGTGTAATTACCGTGATTAGGCATTCCAAAAACATAAATTTCCTTTGATTATGTTGTTAAGGTTAATTTTCAAACTACATATTTGAAGTGGGTGCGACGCAGGTAAGTATCTAAAAATTCTTCAATAGATATTACAATTTGTTCATAAACACAGTTAAATGGAATTCCTTAAGTCACTCAAGGAAACGTAGAAGGTTCATCCGTAGTTTATCGAAATGGTGCTTAAAAATTGTTTGAGCAATAAAACTTGCACATTTTTGTTTACCAAACGGCGCAGTAATTCAACTTGTTAAGTAATCGAAGCGATTTTGCCTTTTTCTTAGTAAACTGATTTATTTTCAATCTACATTTGGTGTACTGCTACATTTAACTCTTTTACTACATTGTCTATTAAATTGAGTAACAGGTTCTCTTTCTAGTATTCGTTTTACGGTCCGAGCCATGCAACGGGCAGTTAAAAACAAAAAGACAGTATATATATATAGGTCAACTGATGAAGGATAATCGCCTTTCATTTATCAAAAATGTTTCGTCCACACTTTGTTTGTTGTTAACACGTTAAATCGCGCCGCAACAAACGGTTGCGACTTGAGCAGCAATACCCTTATCAGCCTCTAACGCTGATTGTTAGCATTATCCACTTAGCCGTACGACCGACTTTAATGATTGCTTGTTTGCGTAGCAACAAATTAATGGTCGGAATCCTAATTAGAACGAAATTAGTACGGCCGGCGATCGAGGCCTGAGAAAATCGATCAAATATTGTAAAATCAAAGTATCTTGATCGCGATCGGCGAAAATACTAATTTACCGTTAATATTTATCGCCTCCCTCGATCGCATACACACTGTGTACACACACCCGCTAAATGATTTCGCCGATCGAACTCTCGAATAAACGACTTAATCCGCTCTCGAAGCAGCCACGAGTATCTCTCGCAACTCGCACTCGCAGCCCTTAAAACGTCAACGAGCGAGCAACACGGCAATTTTCTGGCTCCCATTAGCCAAAATCTTGCTCTCGCTCGTCGATTACGAAGACGAGCAGCCGCGCGCGAACGATCAGCGATTTGCACGAAAGGAGGCGATCGGCGAGTCCGATCCGAGAGCGGCGATCGGTGCAGGTCGGCGTTTTTCACGCGCGTAAAATTTCGCGCGGCCGCTTGTAACAATGGCCGTAACTCATGCAAAAGAGAGCCGCGCGATATATTCGACTCTTTGGCTCGCGCCACGACTTTATTTATGCTTACGGCTCCCGTTGCCTCACCTCCCCGAGTATTATTAAAGGTATTAAACGCGGTGCGCGCGCGCCGCGCTCCGAGAGTTTTCACCTTTAATTGCCCCGGCGGTGCGGAGGCTGTCTGAGAAAGGCAGAAAAATTCCCCCTCGCGAGTTGCGCGCGCGCGCCTTGCCTTGCCGCTGTGTGCGTCGGTTCGCGGAAATACGCGATAGGAATTATCGAATTATCGTCTCCTTTTGCTCGCGTGTGAAACGCGCGCCGCTCGAATCTCCGGTAATGAATTGCGTGCGCGGAGTGTACGCTTTAATATTTTAATGGGGCCCGGCGAGCTTTGGGCTCTCTCGCGTTGCTCAATCGCGGCACAATACGTCGAACAGACGAATGGTAGACGTTTCGTAGTTTTTAGAGAATTGTTTTCGATCTGAAGTTAATTGCGGGAGATTGAATATCACAGGAGCTGGTTAATTAAATCCAACTGGAAATGGTTGGGGGCCTTTTTTACCTGCGTTTTTACAGCTTGCCGCACCTAAAGAATTCGCGGAACAAGAAGCGGTCGGAGCCGAATCTTTGAAGTGTAAAAATGCACTTTAGCAGGCTGATTTACTTTGGATATGCAAGGAGAGTTGAACGCTTTCTCTGATAATTACTATAAACGTTTCGCAAATTTAATGCAAATTTAATGGCGTCGAAAATTGATTTCTGACTATTATTCCATTAAATTGTTTGTAGATAAAATGATCACTTCCTACATTATTTTTGAAGTGCATAATGTATTATCTTCCTGCAAAAATTGTAATCGCTTAAACTTTGCAAACCAATTTCAACCCCACCTATAATCGTAATGGCAAATCTCATTTTAGCCAAAAACAAATCCCCCTTTTCCCGCACCAATTATCCTCCTAAATCTCCTATCAGCAAGCTCACTCCGCAGTACAAACAGCAACAAATAGGCGCCATTGATCGATCGCCGCAGCTCGGATTAACGCGGCGTGCGGAAGCCGCGGCCTTGTCGTCGCGAAGAAAGCACTCACGGGTCACGCGCTCCGCGAGAGCAAAGCGAGAGCCGCCTATATCCCGAAATGAGCTATCGGCGCGGAAGGCGATTTCTAGGCGGCTTCAAGGCTGCACTTCAGCCGGACTGACCGGAGACCGACCTTTGGCTGCCCGGACGGCGCACCACTACACGCGGATGCACGCACATTGAGAGCGCGACGGCGCCTTTGTCCTTTGCCGCTTAAGGCTGCTTGACACTTTGTGAGGGAGCTGGTCGACTGCAGAGGCGGTTTGGCTAAAGGGTCAGTGGGAGGGCTTTTGGGGCTAAATTTTGCTGGAGGTAGTTTAAAAGCAAGTTTAGTAATGCGTTTTCAATCCTTTTTTATATAGATGAATGAGAAATAGAATTGTATTGAAACAAAAACTTTCGGTGGTTAAACAAGTAAGTATACTTTCATTGAGAAAGAAGCTAAATTAATAAATTTGACTGCACTTTCGACAGTAGTAAAAAAATTTAACAACAAGTGCTTTACAGCTTTTAAAAACAAAGTGTCAAATGTAAAACGTAGTTGGTATAGTTAGAGCCTTAATGAGTGAAAGAGAGAAAGAAAAAGAAAAAGTACAGCCCAGTAGGCAAATGAGGCGCCACAAATTTTATGTGTGTATTTAAGCATGGGAATACAGTGAATAGTGCCGTAATTTGTAGAGTAAAAAGAGGAGGGAAAAAAAGTTTAATGAGTTATTACCATAATCAGGAAAGTGACGAAATGAAGTGAAAAATGCGTGCAGCTCCCATGTAATTAAATGCAATTAAAGCATTACAGAGAGCTTTGTGTACTGGGAAAGTCACGTAGCTCTGCATTAAGAAATGTTTTTTTTACTTTGAAACTAAAAACCCAGCGTGAAACGATGCGTCAAGCTTATCATAACTCGGTGTACTAATTAAAGAAAGTTTCCAAAATGTTTAATACGCATGGATAAATTTTTAATCGAAATCTAAGTAGGACATTCCCCTCTCTTTGATGGTATCGCTTTTGAAGAAAATTTTTTAGGTGAAATCTTTTCTACATGGATTCACACTCAATTGTTCTGTTCGAGAATGCGATTACTTTCGCGAGTCCGTGAAGAAATGACGAACGAAACCGGTATATGGAATTCTTGCGGAAGCAAAATGTGCGAAATGGTTAAAATGGTATGAGGTAGTTACATTTTTCGTTCGCCACTAGGGAATATTTCCCCCTGGGAAAAATAAGATTAATGTCGACGAAAGAAAATGTAAAGTACAAAAAAAAGTAAATTAAGTGGAATCACTCCGGTCAAAACATGTACATGCGTAAGTGAGTACCGATCAAGGAAATTTTCTGCAGGTGTAACTTATTATTTTCGTCGAAGAAGGCATTCCCTCGATTTATCTGAAAACGAAATAAAAATCTCTCGGTTTAAGTGCGTTACAGGCATTATATCACAGGTGCAGAGGTATTACGAGCAGTGATGTTGTAGTCATTTTTTTCTAGAAAACAATGTTTGTAAATATATATTTTATGTAACTTAAACCGACGCGCGCTTTTTACCGATTCCGATAAGTCAATCAATTTTTTTATTACATTTTTTCAACGCAACTCGAGCAAACATTCGCCGCGCACTTTCCTTTCAATTAACCAAAAATCAGCCCACACAAAGCACTTGCCCGCCGGACAATACAAACAGCCGGAGCAAAAAGCGCGTTCGACGTCCATCAAAGAAACCGATCTCTCGAACATCTCACGCAGGCGGACACCTCCGCGTCGCACCGAAATCCCGAGCGACTTTTTTTCCCCGTCGATCGCTTTCACTCCGGCGGATCGATCGATCGATCGATCGTTACGGGGAGCCCGACTTAGGGCCCGCGGCGGTTCGGCCGCGAGCGAATTATGCTCCTTATAGGAAGCAAAAATCGGCGCGGGCGTCCGCGCAGGCGGATGCGTGGAAACCAGTTCTCTCGAAAGTGAGAGCGATGCAGCGCAACTATGCGCGAGAGAGGAGTTATAAGTAGTCACGCGCGCGCCGCGCGACAAGGACGGGAATAAGGAAGACGTCGAAGGCGAGAGGTGGGATAACGCGAGGTAAGAGGCCCGTAAAATGTAATAAAAGTGTTTACTCGCGACTCTCTTCAGGGAAGCGGACTGCTAAAGTAACCGGTAAATTGGGTCGGCGATACGTAGACTTTTCTTTTTGGAATATTTTGTTCGAAATTATTTTTTAACTGAGTATTTTAAATTTGATCCGGGAACGGTGTAATTATATATATGAGGAAGAAAAATGCGGATGGGAGTTCTGGAATTTGAATTTTTCTGCAATAATTAATTAAGGACTATTTACTTTTACGGAAATAAGACTTTACGTAACTTTAATATAGTTATTAAATTCTGTATAATGGTATGTAATGACTGTCCATACATATTTCATATATGGGTTTGGTTTGAAAACTATCGATACACTTTTCAAAATCAATGTGAAAGTATGATGAAGTAGCCTATAAAAATCTTTTTACTTCAATGTAGAATTAACATTTAGAATTTCCTTATTAACTTTTTCTTGGTACCACTTATGTGAGGACGAGAAATTTAAAAAGTCGAATTTTTAAATCTTTAACAGAAAAGTTTCATAAGTCAAAAATGAAACAAAGTAAATGGACAACCTTCGTTCAAGTTTATTACAAGAGACCCTTTACTGAAATTTAATCAAGGACAAAAAACTTAAAAATCTATTATGTGATACGTATATTCAAACGTACGTACGTATCTTTGCGGCATCGTTAAAGGGCCCCAACAATATATGGATCCTAATCTCCATCCTATGATTTACAACATATTCCGTCCACTTTGTCAAGGTTTTGATCAGCCCGTCGATCAGAGTCACCTTCGTCGTCAGAAAAACAAATACCTCCTCTCGAAGCAATGATTGATATCTACACCCGACGTGTCGCATGTCGCAATACCCTCGAAAACCGAAGCCAGACTTACCTTAGATCCTCGACAACTTAGCCAGAAATAATGGCTCGTAAAAAGCGACAATTCCCCAAATAAAAGAAAGGCCGCCGAGGAAGAAGGCCGGCGAAAAGGCAGACCGACGCGGCGCGGTAAACAGCCCAGAGAAGAGAGCAGCATTAACGCTCCGCGCGGCAGCGACCCAGTTTTTCGAGAGCAGCGGAGCCGAATAGCGATTACCTAATGCCACAGAACTCTCGGCTCGCATTTAATACACACTCGTTTCGAGCCTCCGGGCTAATAAGCTCGCGAGGATATTCAAGGTGGAAAGAGATAGCCGGACTACGCTTAATTTCTCCCGAGCGAGTTGAATAAAAAAAGGGGGGAGAGTTGCGCGAGGCAGCGCGACATGTCGTAGAACCAGGATATCATGTGAGCGCGCGCGCGCGCGGCGCGAAAGTCCGCGCGGGAGTATCCTCTTATAGTCAAGATTCGCGGTAGCCCCGGACACGTTCCAGAGGGAGCGTTAACGGCTTGCGCGTAAGCCTAAGCACGTATCGGTCGGCGAATTATGTCGTAACTATTTTATTTTGTCGTTGTTGCGAAAATAATGGGGGCTCGATGCTTGTCAATTAATGCCGGTAATGGATGCCTTTTGCCGAGACTCGGATACCTGTTCTTTTTCGTTCCATTTTTTTTTTTTTTTTGTTTTTTTTCGAACGCTTGATTGTATTTTATTAAGCGAAGAAGGAGGTCTGAGTTTGAAAAATTTAGTCAGGAGGTTTGAGCATTTATAGTTCTGCACTGGCTCTCTCGAAGCGTTACTTACTTGCAGAAATATATTGTAATACATTTGAGCTTTTATATAAAATTGTTATTGCCAATAAAGCTCTGAAATACTCTCAATATTATAATTCTATATACGTATATTTTTAATTAAAAATACAAAAACTTGAATATTACATTTTTCAAACGTGATTCGATCATTTATCTCAATGCAAAAATTGAGTTATAAGTTGAAGAATAAAATAGTTAGTTAGCAATAGTTTTAAATTTATTTATTTATAATAACACTATTATTTGAATTATTCTACAAATGCGTTTTTAATTTTTTTTGTGCAAACTACAGAAAAGAAATCTATTTGTGTAATTATCTCGATTGTCTAATACTCGAAAAACGATCGATTCTCGGTTTTCGAGTATATCGATCTCGAGCCAAGGATATCGAATTATAAAAAAAGAAAAAATTAAATAACGAAGGCGAATGTCAGCGCGCTTCAATCAACCCATTACTGATTCGTTCCTCCCGCTCCGGGAGTATTTCCAGGCGCATCGGTAGTATTTTCAGGCGTATCGGCAGCATTTCCAGGCGCTCCGCTATTACTTCCACCCGGTGGTTGTACAGTACTCATTGTTGACGTAGAAGTCGTCGATTTCGGAGAAGTTGTTATTATATCCGGAATCGGCGTAGGAATCATCGTTGTTGTAGATGTTCCAGATGCAGATAAATTCGCTAGTGTAGAATTCGGACATTTATATTTGCAATACGTGATGAGAACAGTTGCAAATGCAAATTTGGGACGATGACCGCAGGCGAGTTCACAATATTTTTTTGGAAAATCACTTAAAGTTGTAAATGGATTGAAAAATTTTGTTGTATTGTTTTCAGCTACTTCGCCCTGAAAAAAATTTTTAATCCGCTTTACCGCAGAACGACGTAGTTATAAATGAATTTAAAAATTATAATTTATTATATAATCCATGAACAAGTAATTTATACGATAACTTTTACGATTAAATTATTATTTAACTGTCTTTAAAAATTATATTACCTTGCAATTGGAAAATATGAAAAGAGCGAGCAAGATGTATAATCCGTGTAGAGACATTGTTTTATGTTGTACTTTACAGAGGAGGCCAGACTGACAAGAATATGCGCAAGCAAACCTTTATATGTTTTTAAGATTCCCATATCTTTAAAAGAAATGCTTTTTTCACATAAAAATATGTCAAAACGTGGCTATACGTTACTTTTACAGCATTGATAACTTAATACTTTTGAAAATATTTTTTCTTAAAACAGTTAAAACACAGTACAAACTTATCTTTTCGAAAGTACTAAACCTATTTTGTATCCAAGATTCAGTCAATTTTTATTTTAACTGCAAGAAATACAATAAATATATATTGCATATAATATTAAAAAACTGTAATTATTAAATCCTTCTAGGTGCAATTACATGCTTTTTAAATAATTTTTGAAGTTTCTGTTCACTGAGAAAAAAATTTAATTTACTTAACTGCATCATATGCGCAATTGAATATTCAGTTGATTTAACAAAAAATCTGTTGTTTTAATCAAACATGCTGTTAAATCAACAATTTTTCTGTCAAAGCAACAGAAATTCTGTCTATCGAAAATTCAATTGTGCTATTTAACAGCATGATGCAGTCGAGTCAATCAAATTTTGTTCTCACTGTTCGTTCAAGGATATAAAATGAGTTGTATTGTACGTATGCATATAAATCTTATCAAATAAGTGTATATATAGTAATTACATGTTTAGATTAACTTTAAATCACAGACGTCAAAGCTCAGGTGGTTTGGATGTCACCTTTTATAAGCCGTTTGTTCTATCGCAACTTTGCAAGCCGCAAGGTAGCGTAAAATCCGACGTTAAATAAGATTAAAAAAAATGACAGACATTGACACATTATACGTTCTACCAATGAGCTCAATTATTATAAATCAGTTTCACGACACTGATCCTCTAAGTTTTACATTCAAGGTAATATCGACCGGATTAATGATACACTCCGTAACCAGCGGTGGATGAAAAATTTTCCCAGCAACTATTTTACCGACCGAAGGTAATTACCACCTACCGATCGAGCCTTCAGAATATATTCCGGTAAATCCCCGAATTCCAAACAATCGCATTCACCGCGAAAGAACCACCAGACGGCGCGATCGGGCAGTGTTTGGAAAATCGGGTGCCGCACGGGTACAAAATACTGTCGCCGTCAGATAACCGGCTTTTACTCCTCGCGCAGAGGCGCGCTCTCTCTCTCTCTCTCTCTCTTTCCGCAGGACAGCTGTGAAAACATTGATCCCGAATGCGGAACATAATATCACCTGCTACGTGCCGGGCGATGCGTGCTGTTTATCCGCTCGTCACTCGATCCCGAATCAATACTCGGGCGCGCGGCGCCGACTATTGGACGCACTGCGCAAAAATGCACGCGGGAGGAGAGCGCCCAGTAACGAGCATGTAGGCTTACGCGCCCGAGCGCGCGCGCACTCCTGTACACGTCAATCGAAAAACGAGCGGATGACGAAAGCAGCCGTCTTTGTTGCGGATTCCAGAACTGTCGAGAGGATCTTTTTAGCGCGCGCGAGCACACCGAGCGCCGCGGGCAGACCGGCGAAAGACGGAAATTGCGTTTTTGTTCGAGGCGTCGAGGAGAGCGCGACTTTCGTTCGGGCCGAGCGGCGAAAATTTTTGCAACGCGCGACCGGCATATGCGTGGGTCGAGGCTTTAATGAGTCGATTTTTTATATACTGTTAATTTACGCTTTGAATAAATAAACTCATCTTGTGGAAGGTAATGATTCGGATTTACGACTCTGTTGTTTTCAGCGGGGAACTTTCTATTATTTCTTGCAAGACGGCAGATTAATAATGATAAAAACAACGTGCCTAATAAAATAATAGAAGTCGCTAATGCATTTATTCTGATTCTTATTCACTACCGAGCCAAAGTGCGGAGAAACAAATATTTTTCAATCGTTTTTTTAATTATTTATTGTAATAAAAAGTAGAAAGTAAACAACCCACAGCTTGGAAAAACAAAATAAAATTATGTATACTAAACTATTGCATGATGAAATAAATTTTCACTTTGCCACGATATCTTGAAACGAGTTAATGATTTTCTAAGAAAGATAATATACCGAGAAGTTATTTACTTTAATTGATAAAGTTTAATGTTACATTTGTAAAAAAGATTTCACGTAAATGTACGTCAACATATCCTTCTCTGGAACAAATTTCTGAACTATAACAAAGCATTTTGTTATTTTTTTTTTTTTTTTTTTTTAGGAAAAAAAGTGGTAAACAAAATGCATAAAGGAATTTAAAAATTAATTTATTTTTAATGATCAACACATTGTAGATCGTAATAAACAGCGAGAAAAGAAACTATAGTCCAACAAGTGAAACCTGAAAATTAAAGGCGCGCTATAGGTTAAAATAGAAAATGCAATTAAATTTTGCTAAAAGTCGGCAAAAAATAAATAGAAACCTGCGTCTATAACAGAAGAACTTGCAGTTAGATCATCTAAGACATTAACGGATCGATATCAAACTAGGGAATGGTACTTTCTCTTTAGGAAATTCGTGAAATAGTGCAACTCGTAACTCGCACAGCTTGCCTTCGCCGCCTGAATCATTTATCGATTCTGCGAAGCTTATTCTAAACTAAAATTACGCGCGATCGACCAAAAATATGCTCGCACTCGATCCTGCCATCCGGTGAGCGAAGCCATTTCTGCGCCCCCCTTCTTCAGTTTTGGAATTCGCTCGAAATCATAAAGCCCGAAACGTTTAAATATAATATCGAGTTTAATATTTGCCGTAGCTCTTGTTTGCTTTCGAAGGTTTTAATTTCTTAATGAAAACTGATTTCACGGGGAGAGTAAACAAAATTATTGACCCGTGAAGAGTAAAAATGATTGATTACATGACATCAAGAATCTTTATTTAGGTCGTTAATTTCCGATGCCGACATTTAGCGAATGATTCCCGTTGGACGTACTTTAGTTTCTAAAGCTGAAAAAAAACAACCTGATGCTCGTAAATGGTAATTGACACGCACGATCGTTTTTATTTATTAAGAAATGTTTCATTTTAATGCAGGATAATGATTCTCTTTAAATCCCAAGGTGGCTTCTTTAACCCACTTTTCTAAACGACATCAGAAAGAAATGGGTTAATATAATATATTTAAGTGATATTTTGTTAATACGTCTTTTCATTATTTTTTGTTCTACAAAGTTGGCGAACTTTTGATTAAAACAGCTGTTGTTACTGAGCATTGTAAAATGCGGGCAATAAATTGTGGTCTCGCATCCATCAAAATAACTTTCTGAATCTCTAGCTTGGTAAATAGAAAGGATCGGTAAAGTAGAGATTTAGTGCAGACTGCTAGTTACATCGCGTACATTCGTGCACAACGCAAAACTACGTATGAAAATAACTCAAACTGCAGGCTGAAGAAAACGGCGTACAAAAATTTGACGACAAACTATTAATTTATTATCTTTGCGCTAGTTTTTCTATTAATACAATATTTTATTATTTAAACTAATCATTTTTTACTTTTGTTGACGAAAGTAATTCGGGTAATATTTTTGAAATCTATGACTACCAAAAGTTAGTAAAAATAACTTCCCAATGAAACTTTCCATTCAGGAAATAGGAAGTAATTATCACTTTTTACTAAAATCTCGCCAATAAAGATGCTGTAAAAAAGTTTTGTAATCAAAAACTTTTTGGCATAAAAAATACTTATTCAAATTTAAATCAGTTCAAATTTATAAACATTAAAAATATTAAAACTTTCTATAAGTTTTCTCTTACTAATTTTAATAAATTAATTAAATTTAAAACAGTGTACTCTATTTTTTAATTTCATTAAACAAGTATTGTTAGACATTTATTAAAGCTTTGTAGACGTTAACAATAGTATTAAAAAAATGTTTAAAGACAATCAGAAATATCTATGTTTTAATACGTTCTACATTGCCGACATTTCATTGCGATACATAAATTTGTTTTGAACTTCGTTATACCAGCTATTTTTTTATTTCGATTCTTTAAAATGACTCCAACAAATGTTTCGAAAACATTTACATTTGTAATATGTTTTAGTTTTAAAATAAAAAATTTAAAGTAACTTTGAAATTTTAAACGCTTTAAAATCGATAAGGTAGAAAGTTTTAAAGTTTAATCATGACTTGACTATTTTTAATTGTTAAAATATGCAAATTTTGAAGAAAAAAATAACGTTTGTAAAAAATTTAATTTTCATTAAAAAATTATTCTATTTTGACACAATTCTAATTTTGAAATAATTATATTATATTACATCTAAATTTCAAATTAATATCATATACGCATTTGTTATTACAGATTATCTGATTTATTAATTATATACGGCATTAACTCGAAGTAATTAAAATTAAACACGCTGTATTTATAATGTACCGAGGCACTGACTGGCCTATATAACATAAATGAAAATTGATCGCGCGCATTGAAAACATTTGTGAAATTCACAACAAAGCCCATATTCGAAGCGAAAACAATCGATACAACTTGTGCGAAAAGCGTCGCGCTAAAACTCATCCAAAATAATCGAACAATAGTAAATCCACACACTATTCAGGGGGAGCGTGCGCACACAAAAACACACATTTACAAAGCGAGAGAGAGAGAGGAGGGGGAAGGGGGGGCTAGAAGGCGCGCACAGTGGAAGCCGGCGTATAGCAATCATGGATTTCTCGATAGTAGCCAGATGGTCTGGCGATGGTGGTGGCAGAGCTGCGGCCATTTTGCAGCAGCCACAGCGCAGGAACTGCTTAGCGCTGGGAAGGAAACGGAGACAAGAACCCGCCGAACGAGCGCGAGCGAGAGAGAGATAGAGAGAGAGAGAGAGAGAGAACGAGAGAGTGGAGGGAATCCGTGTGATAGATGGAGAGCCACTACAGTGAGAAAGAGAGTCCAAAAGCCATCCGTAACCCGTGCAGCGCGCGAGAGGAAGCGAGAAAGCTCTCCGGCCGCCGGAGGGAAGGAGAAAGAGACCGCGAAAAAGAAGAGAAAGGCAAGGATCCGCACGGTGGAGGGGCAGAAACGAGCTCGCGACAAGGACGGAGAGAGATCGAGTAGGCGAAACGCGCGATTGTGCAAGAGAGAGAGAGAGAGAGAGAGAGAGAAGCGAGATAGGGGTAGAAGGAAGAGAGAGAGCGCAATACATTACGGAGAGGGGAAGCGTGGTAACGTAGGGGGGTTGAAACGGCTGATAGACAGAGAGAGAGAGAGAGAGAGAGAAGAGAGGGGCGGCGAGGGAGCGAGGGAGGGAGCGAGTCGACCCGCTCTCGGGATATGAGGGTGTCGCGCAAGCCGGTCACGCTGAGGTTTCCATGGCAACGTCGGGCGATAAATCAAGCCGCAGCATCCCCGAGTAGGCGAGCATCGAGTCAGATAATAAAACCACACTCCGGGCGCGTGTATTTAAACACATACCTATATACCTACCGGCGCGACTGCCTACTGCTAACTACTCGCCGCGCGAGTTCCAGAATAAAAAGGAGGGAGCCGAGAGAGAGCGCGCGGAGAGGAAGAGAAGGAGTAAAACAGAGGAAGAAGAAAGAGGAGGCCAAAAGAAAAAGTTGCTCAACAGTCCATTTACCTCGAGCTCTCTTCTTCCCTCGCTCTTTCTCTCGCTCTTTCTCTCGCGCGCGCGCTCGCGCTTATTTTCTGTTTGCCTGTGATTTGACGATGCCTCGAAACGCCTGACTGCAGGTATATCTTCTCCTCTCTTCGCCGCCTCCTTTGCCCTTTCTTCCTTTTCTTTCCCTTTTCCTCAACCTATACACTCCCGCTCACTCCTTCTATTCCTCTCTCTTTCTCACGCTCTTTCCCCGCATTTTCTCGCTCCTTCTCGCCGCTCTTCCCTGGCCTCCCTTCCCGACTCGTCGTCTCTCTCTCTCTCTCTCTCTCTCTTCGCTGGGAGCTGGAGGGAGTGTGAGAAAGAGATGAGACCGCTCTCGAGGGGGAGAGAGAGAGAGATCAACATTTCTTTCTTCCTTCGGCGAATCGATGAAAAAAATCGATTTTCCGCTTTTGACGTGTCTCTCGGTCCGATTCCGAGAAGCGCGGACGGGAGATCCTCCGCACTGATTTCGATTCAGTTTTCAAAATGGAAATCAGCCGCGAGCCGCGAGTTTTAGGAAGGCATTTACATGCCTTATAAATTTAATTAGTGGACGGTCAGACGTCGATAGATTAGAACATGAGGGAACTTAACAGTATTTAAATATATTAATGTATTCTTACATTGCATTTAAATTGCACTCTGCATAATTATAGAATAACACAGCGGACTTTAAAACGATCACTTTATAAGTAAAAGTATAAGAATAAAAAGCTTCTCCGAACATCCGCTAAAGTCGAAGAAATTTTGTAAGCCAATGTGTGTTAATCGATACTTTTTGGAGAGCTTCCTACTTTAGGAAATTATTTTAAATTTTACTAACCGAATTATATCTTTGGAACAGCTGGATCGATTTTCTGATATATAAAGAACTAAGTATAATGCTTATAAAATTCCGATGCCTCATTAATTTTTAACAAGCTTTCTTATTTATTTATTTATTTTTTGCTTTTCTGTCATAGAAATAAATAGAGTTGGTTACCGAAATTTTGAAAATTCCACTGATTGATTTTCCTATTTTAGGCAATTCAATTTAGTACGATTAAACCTAGAATTTCGGTGTTAAAAATAATAATTACTATTTCAAATAATGTAAAAATCCTTTTTATGAAATAAAATACGTTGGTGAATGGAAATGCAGTAAAAGCTACCTCATAAGCTCTCAAAATTTTACATTAGTTGTATAATTTGAAGGGATATCTTAATGCCCCGTCGATGAGTCGGAAATCTACTACCTCGCGCGATTTATATTTTTAAATATATAAACTATTTTAGTCAATCAAAACAAAATACAAACCAATAATAAATTAATTCACACGTAGATACTGTAAATTTGAAAAGGTAGTAATTAAAATCTAATACACTCATTTTATACAAAATTTATGAAAATTCAAAATAAATAACATATAAGAACGACGAATAATTAGCTAAGTAGACATGCGACGATCACGTCTACAAGCAATTGAACGTATTACGAAACTCAAAAAAGTTCTTCAGCGCCGAGTGACACAAGTAATTCTGTTCTATCGAAGAACAAAAAAAACTAAATGAAAATCATTTACTTTTCTCGAAACACGAGAGAGAAAATTGATTTGCTCTTGAAGCAAAGGTAGCGATTCCAAGCCATCTTTTGCGTTTTCTTATATGAATAGATTATGCGGCTACCGCGGATATATTATTGTCTAGACTTAAACCATTTACATAACGTTCCGCAATTTATGTAATTATTATCTCATCAACTTTAAACTATAGCTTACATAACAATTATTTGTAATCTTAGCCGCGGCGTTGCTTTGTCCCAAAGTTTTCCTCCCAAACGTGCGCGTACACACCGAAGACCTTAGATCAGTCGACTCGATCGAATATCGGCGATGCGGCCGATGCCCAGAGAGCGGCATCGTCTAACCTTCCTCGGCGAATTTAACAGTTTAATTCATTAAAAGGCTCGGCGGAGAAAGAAGGCTCGACCTTGTTTTAAGGTTTATTACGTGGGCCCCGGAGGAGCCGCTCGCCGCTCGGAGAGAAAAGATTTCTGTAACGGAGAAAACTCTCTCGGTGCAGTATTTCTCCCAGGTCTCCTTATGCATTCTCCGTCTCTGTCGGCGCGCATCCATCTCTCTCTCTCTCTCTCGGCCGGCGCGGTTGTCTGTTTGACCACCTCTGGAGCGAGAACGCTGGGCTGGCGCGCGCCTCTACACAACACACTCCAGGATCGAGAGCTTTCGAATGCCGGCTTTTCGCCGTCTCTCTCCCACTCGTTGGGCTTCTTCGTCGCGCCGAGCGCGCGGCGTGTATAGCGGCTCTTCCTCCTCCTCCGAGCAGCGGAGGCACAAAGGAATTCGGATTCTATTAGGCATTTTTACGTTGACACTTTCAACGGCGCGGAAAAGCAGGGGAGAGAGAGAGAGGGTCCGGGCCTTATACCTGCCTCGTTCGCAGGGCGCGTGGCGGCGTACACGTCGACGCGTAAATAATTGTTTTCCTATTTTCCTGGGCTAATTTGGGGCGTCGTTAACACTTTGTCAGGACGCGGGAGGAGGGAAAAAAATAGAGGTTGAACGAGCGAGGAGCTCGGGATCGTTTTCGGGTGATTAAGCGCCGCTGCTAAATCGACGAGGGACAACAATTATTGAGGGATTTACTTGTGGTACGTGGATTTTGAAGCAGTCGACTGGCTGTTTGGCAAGTCATGGGGTGTGTCAATTAGTTCTTTTTAAGGAAAGTAAACGCCGTTTAGAGTTAATGGCCTTGGCGACTTCAAAGACGCAATAGAAATCTCGTGTTTAATATGATACTTTTAATTATATGAATGTTGTAATAATTACTTCTTCAATCTATAAATAATTGGGATCGTAGGCAGAAATACTGTATTTTACGTATTACTCATGCTTCGAAAAGCAATTGCATCATTATATATTTTACTATATATTTTACGCAAACCAAGTAGTTTTTTATAAAACATTCTGTAATATTGCAATTATGTAAATAATAAATTTTACGTCATTCTTTTTTACTCACTTACTAATTTATAAATATTGTAAAAAAGAACGAATGAAAAAGTAACCTAATTATTTTAAAGTATGCAAAGGAAAAATAATAAACTTGGTGAAAAAAGGACGTAAATAAATAAAATAAGAACACTTCATTGTTTTTTTTTAATTTGTCACCAAAGAAAACGCAGGAAAAATAATTTGGAACATTCCAGAATTTCACGTAGCATCGATCACAAGAAGAAAAAGTATACCTGTACAGCGTTGAAAATCTCTCGTTTAAAATAGCATTCATCGCGGTTGAAAGGCGTAATTATTATTTGTAGTAAGTGAATGCGAGAGCACGTCGATCTCTGCAGCTTTTTATAATTTTTGCGATGATTAGTAGGAACACCTGTTGCGCACGAATTTCAATACTGCAGGAAATTTTTACGCAAATCCACTTTGCAGCGATTGCCTTATTTTTTATTCCCTTTCGGAAATTATCTTTAAATTGAAGTAAACACCCGTAATGCAATAATACTTACTGCACTCATGAGTACGGAGTGTAATTTTTTTTTTTTTTTTCATCCGAGAGAACGTAATGTTATGTAATACATAGTTCAATTTATGTAAAATTAAATCTTTAAATGCGATCGTTCGCATGCCTGTGAAAGGCTGTTGTTATAGATCCGTGAAAATTTCGCAATCCGTTTTATATGCGATCTATTAAACATTGAAAAGCTTGAGTTTTACAAAATTTTTTATCTGGAATCCATCGTTAAAAAGAACTTAAGGTGGAAATAATTTACTTTGCTCTCGTTAAAATAATTCTTTTATAGAGTGCGATAATAAGGTATTTTCCATCATAATTAATGGTTTTAGTGCATAAAAGGAAGTAGAAATAGTATATGGTACTGTTGAATTTTATTGATTATTAAGGATCTTCTGTATACGGTAGATGATCGAGGATATTCTAAGCAAGATATTGTAAGTTCATTACTATTTTCAATCGTGACAAAAATATCTTACGTAATCGAAAGCATTTAAAACTAAACGTTCGTTAATTTTAATAAAAACAGATATTATATAAGAACTTAAAAACTTTAGATCGTGAGAATTTCTAGATAAAAATTTAAATATTAATTTAAAAATTTACCTTCCTGCCTGGATTCTAAATTATATCTAAGAAATCTAATTTATTTTTATTAATCATATACACGTACGAAACCCCGCTGAGATAAAAAAAAAGTTTAATTGTTATTAATGTTTAAATAAGTGAAATTCCACTTGCTCAATTTATCGGTTCGAAAATCTACGCCGCCCATACGATTTTGTGCGAGACTTTCATATCGTTACTTTACATACACTCTCTGTTCTCGGAGCTTTTACGTAATTATGATCTTCTCGTACATTTTAAAATTGAATACGAACGATAATATTCATTTTTATTTCTGGTAATTATGATTTATAATCTATATTTTATACGAACATCTTGCGTAAAGGCAAGAATTTCCTTTGAAGATTGCGAACCTAAACGTTAAATCCTATTTCTTAACTTCAAAGTTTATTTTGCAAAAAGTTAATTTTTAAAATTTAATTCCAAGGAATATATGTACTTCTAGTATGGAAAACGCAGCTCGCATCAGCCGGCAAATAATATAATATTGTACACCGACACGAATATTCGCCAAACCATAATTTTCTAATTAAATAATCCTCCAGCTTTCATTCCGCAACATTACCGAATGCAGCTCTATGGATAATTGCTCAAGTCTAATAACCATAAACTCTTTATCCCAAGTTTTCAATTAAAGCAAACACATAAGAGCGACTTTGAACGAAATTCGCCCGCATAGCTTCCCCCTCGTATAATACGATACTCCCACGTCGAGAGCCCACGTCCGAGCTTTTCCGCAGCATTGATAAATGAAATCAGCTCTCTCTCTCTCTCTCTCGGTGCGCGTGTACATATGCACAGGGAGAGCTCTCCGCACTCCGCGGCGTAATATACACGCATTAGCCGTCTCTCGAATCCTTCCGCGTAAACGAGGCCTGCCCGAATGATAATCGACGTCAAGTGCCTGAAAACGATATCGAAAGTCGGGGGCGGCCTCCGGCTTTCGTCTACTTTCTAATAAAGCGCGCGGGGCTCTTTGCGAGGCGTTGCGTGTAGGTGGCGCCGAGAGCCGATGTGCGCGCCTTTTGCGTAATGGCAAGTGGACGTATATACGTATATATACTCGTCGGGGCGACGTCAGGCCGTTCTCGGGAGATCCCACGGGCCGTCATCTCTCTCTCTCGTGCGCGCTGCCTGCTGATGGTGGGGTGACGTCAGGGCGCGGCCCGCCAATCGGCGCCCACCGCGGGAGAGATGATCGCCTTTCGAAATTGCCCGATAAAACGTCAGAGTACGTAGGCCGCGTGGGCGAGTCGACATTTCGTCCTCTAGCCTACTCTCTTCTCCGTCTCTCTCCCTCTCACCTGCTCGCTCGCTCGCTCGTTCTCGGTCTTTTTTTTTATTATTTTTGCTTGAATCGAGCGAAATTGCTACAGGTATATACGAGGATGGCTCGGGCGAGCGCACGAGGCGCCGTTTGTTTGCGTTTACGTAGGTTTTGTAGCCGGCGCGCTGCGTATAAGATTTTTTCTTTTATTTTTTTGCGCCTTGACGGCGCGACGCGCGCTCGAGCTTGTTTGTAACTGCGTTTCACTCTCGGGGCGCCGACACGCGAGGATAATTTATTTGCAAATGAAAGCTACTTTTAGGTTTCTATTAATAAGGGGACTTGTCGCCTCTCCTTCGACAAACTAGGCGGTTTTAGAGTTTCGTTTAATGCTCGAGATGTAAATTTTGTAAAATAAAGCCGCGAGGATTCTGTCAAGGCTGATGGGCGTTTCTGCTACTAAAAATCGAAACAAATGTCGAAAATGTAAAAGCGGAATGTCCGAGCTTTGTTTTTTTCGAGATTGATGGAAAGAGTTGGTTCAGATAAAAATCAGAAAATTCTGTACCCCGCAAATATATTTTCTCTGTAAACGGATCGAGTCAAGTATAAAATTTCAAGTGTTACGCGTCAATAGAAAATTCAAATAATTTCTTTATGTTAATTGAGTTACATAAGGAGACTTGGTGAAATTCAATGAGATAATAAAGAAATGATCTTTTTCAAAAAGGAACGCAAATATTCTATTGAGTGTGTAACAGGAAGTTGGCAATTCGAAACTATATCCAAGAATACAATTTCACGATTTAAAATGAAGCTGGTTTTATTGCTGTTACGAAACGATTAAGCCTATTCATTCGTTTATTAATTTTTCAATAAGGAAAAATCTAAACTGGAAGCCAATTAACAATCATTTTTTCCATATTATTAATTAAATACTTGATGAGAGTCAGCACACTATCCTTGAAAAACTGCGGATAGCAAAAGTAGATTAAAATCAAGTTTTAAGACATTTCGATAAATAAACTTTTTTTCAAAGGGTTGCATCTATTTTTTTTCCTCAAGATGACAATGTAACCGCAACAACAGCAGACTCAAAAGATTGACTCAATGAAATGCTCTTAATACGTTTGAGCGATTATGCTTTGACGAGCAATCAAATGAAATCTGATTCAGATTACAAGAGCTGCGCGCAAACTTATTGTGTTCATAATTCACAAAAGCCTTTAAAGCTCGAGAGCGCGGGGATTTTAAACATCTCTCCGTTTACCGAGCAAATATAGACACGAAACTGCGAGAGAGTCCTGAAATCGGGGTTACTCCGCGTCAGGAAATAAAAAAAAAGGGAGAGGAGGCGGTGCGGCGCCGAGCGAGACAGAAAAAAAATCCCACCGCTGCAGCAGCGATATTGAAATTTTCAAAATGCTGAACCCCGCGCGCTCTAAACAAACATTCGCGGATAAAAACAATATTGAACCCAGAGACGGTGCGCGACGGCTTCGGTGTGCAAAAAAAAAAAGCAACCGAAAAAAGCGTCCGACAGCGGGAGAGATAAAAACAGAGAGACGCGCGCGGGAGAAGCTCGAAGCCTATGAAAAAAAAAAAATCGCGCATCGGCTCGATCCGGCAAATTAATAATCCCCCAAAGTGGACCAGGAAAAATCAGCGCGCGCGGGCCGACGCGCGAAAATACATCCCCCCCGAAGCGTATAAAGCACAGACCGTATCGGAGCTTTCCCTTTAATACGCAGAGCCCGGCGGAGAGCTTCTCTCTCTCTCGGCCTGGCGCCGAGATACACACATATACATTCGAAGCTGCGCGCGCGGCGCGAAAGGAAAAAAACGAGAGAAGCGCGGCCCGCGCGACAGAAAGGGAGCTCGCCTATATATCGTTTTACAATCGCTGAAACGCCGAGCGGATTTCAGCCTTTAAAACAAGCTTTAATTTTTCCTCTCGCCGTACGGCGCGAGACTCGCTCGCGACTGCATTCCGCGCGGGCGGGTTCTGTGTGCGTAAGAGCACACCTATATATATATATGTATATATATATAAGTACGTAGACTCCTTACTTTCCCGTCTGCGCAGGCGCGAGCGGCAAAAACGGAGTTTGCGCGCGCTCAAATCGAAACGCGATACCGCATCGCGCATAATTCAATGGCTCGCCGCTGCCGCCGTCGCCGCCGCCGCCGCCGCGCATTATATGACGTAATCCAGGCCATTGGAGTCTATTAACGCGGCGCTTGTTATGGGCAATAGGCGGCGGGAGCCGCGAACGAAAGCGGCGGGCCGGCTCTCGCTTCTGAAAAGTGCCTGGCAGCCGTCGTCGTCTCGTCTCCCGGTTTTTCGAGAGCGATTTCGAGTGGCTCGGGGAGAACACACCGACGACGACGCGGTGCAACCGGCAGGTAGAAGCGTGTACGTAAAGCCTGCGCGTATATACACGTGTATGCACACAAAGAGAGAGAGAGAGAGAGAGAGAGACCAGCGCCGTATGCGACGGACGGAGATGGAAACAGAGAAACAGAGGGAGCACATACGCGGTTATTGTCGACAGAGGGGAGTCGCTGCCTGCCGCTGCCGCCGCTGCCGTGGCGGTGCTGCAGCCCGAGAGACAAGGACGCGGCGAGAGATTTGATTTGATTTTTGTTTATGTATGAGTGGATTGATAGGCTATGAGGGCAAGTTTTTCGCACACAAACAGCCGGCCAATACATTTGAAGGTTCATGCGGCAATTTCCGAATGATGAATACTTTAGCACCTCGGCTGTAATTTTGAGTTTTAACGATCGGCTGTTATTACGATTTTTTTTTCTTCTTTTTCAATGCCCGCGAAATTGCCGGGTTGTAAAATTGCATTGTTAATCGTTCCGAAATTGTTCAAGTTTGTTTTCTGCTTTTAAAATGATATATTTCAATGATGAGAAATGACTTCATTGAACGATTTAAAATTTTCACTGGGGAAATTGCTCTGGGAAAATGTTTCGGCGGGTTTGTTTTTAAACAGCAGTTGCGCTTAAACCGTCGCATTTCAAATTGCAGCGCTAATTAATATTTAGCTCCAGCTTCGCGCCAAAAAGAAAAAAAAATCTCGAGTCCTAAATTGTTGGTTTACCCAATTTACCCAATTTACCCGGTGATCGAAATCGATGCAAAAAAAAATGAAGCCGTCTCTATCCCAAATTTATTTAGTCGTCGCGCAGTGTAAAATCGGCGCGTTAATTATTCATAAACCGTTAAGCCGCCGTTAGCCTTTTCATTAAATTCGGCAGATAAAGGTCGGCTCAGCCCTCGATCCTTTGCCGAGCGATCGGCGCCTATACGATTTTTAATACACTCTCGATTAACAATCCGCAATAACACGCGTGAATCAATAGCATCGACTTAAATTATTATCTATCCTCAAGAGATAGAGAGAGAGAGCTGGGAGGGGGAAGTGTGGGTTCGCGTACGTAGGGGGGGATGGTGGCAAAGGATAGAGCGCTCTCGTCGATGTGTACGGAGGGCAAGATAAGCTAGGAACCGGCGGGCGCCGTTAGTGTTGGTGGGTATTGATCCGCTGCGGCCGGGTGTTACGGCGCGGCGCTGCGCTGCTCTGCGCGCCTGGTATATAGTCCGACCGGTGCTAGAACCGCTGCCGCTCTATACATACGGTAGCCGAGAGAGAGAGAGAGAGAATCAGGGGGGAGAGGAGCCGGGGAGCCGTGGTTGGTCCACACTCGGGCGAGAATCGTGGAACGGGCTTGTTGTAGCGCCTAGGATGCGACTATACGGCCCGGGGAGGGAGGGGATGCCGCCGCCGCTAGTTGCTAGTCTCGGCCGCTGCAAATTCGAAGGGATGTTGCGCGTCGCGCGCGCGCGACGGGGACTCGATGACGAAACGAGGCGAGGGCGAGCAAGTATTATATTGTTAGCGGCCGGGGGAGACAGATGTGCACTTATACGCGCCGATCTGATATAATTGATATGCTTCCCCCGACTGGAAGAGAGAGAGAGAGAGCGGAGTGAGAGCTTTGCTCCTACGCTTATTAGAGATTTATTTGATAAAGAGTTCCTTTTTTTCCTTTGGCGAGCTGCGAGTTGCGAGCTCCTGTGTATACATCGATCGGAGTAATTAACGTCGCGCGCCGGCCTGTAATGCGGTTTGTGCTTTCGTTTGCACTCGAATTTATTAAAGCGATTTGCGTAATCAATAGGGGATGAGAGAGCGCTGCCGGGTTATAGGGGGCGGCTCCGCATGGAAATTTGTACATCAAAACTCAATTCGCGCCGTTGATGTCGCTGGGAGAGAGGGTTAGAGCCTGGCTGCTCTCTCTCTCACTCTCGCCACGCGATTAATTTGCAATAGGAATTACTTTTCCATGAGACTGATTTTCTTTCGGACAGTGAAAGCTTACGCGCTCGTGAAATATGACACAATTATATTGTTCGTTCCGATGACGGAGTTTAGCATACAGACAATCGACGAGTTTTCCAAATGAATATTTTACTTAAAATTCTGTGAAGAGTTAATTAAAATATCTTGCGAATAATAAGAATTGTGACATTTTTTTTAAATGTACGGATGATTTGTAATTACAAACATTTTAATTCTTTGGATACCCTTTGTTTCAGTAGCAGCAATCTTTTACGTGATAAAATATTTTACATTGGTAGTTAGAAAATATTATAGAAATCATTAGTATTCGCTATATTATTAATTATGTAATATCAAAGAAACTACAACTATATATATTCATAAAATACCCTTTTAGAGATTATTTCTTGACGTTTTAAGAGTAAGCTTAATTTGATCTAATTTTTTCCAAGCATTTAAAATACGTTAAAGAATGTTTCTATGAATAATTAGTGAGTTCAATGCGTGGGTAGAATATCAATAAAATACTCTCTTGATTGGAGCGTTGCTCAATCGTAAGTACTTCAAGGCTTAAATTTTTGAATCTTTTCTTAAATTCCTTTAATATTTTCATTTAAAAATGTTATATAGAAATATACCTCATTTTGTACCTGCATTAATTTTTCACTTTAAAATATTCAAACATTGGAGCTAGATAAATGTATAAAATTGTTGAGCAGCTTTTTAAAAAAAAGTAGTACATAGAGATGCTAAGCTTAAAATTTAATTTACTTTTAATGTTTTCATTACTAATTGAATGTTAAATTTGGCAAAAATAATAAGGGCAATATTATCTATTTATTAAATATAATTTCATAGATTTTAATTTGCATGACTTAAAGTGTTCAGTAATATTTGAATAACAAATTTTTAAAAACTAATAGATTCAATCTTTACCTATGATTTTATTAAATAAAAAAAACTATTCATATAGTAATTAAATTGTTAATATACCCTGACAATAATGGCAAATGTTTGATGGTGTATTGATCGCTAACAGAAACAGCGACAAACCAACCAAAAAATAAACACTTCAATGTTCATGTTTCATCGTAATTATAGTTTTTTTCGCAATCAATACTTTGGCATTATCTAGCAAATTAATAATCAAATTAAAATTACATTAAATAAAGGGTAATAGACAGTTACACATCACAAAAATGACATCAAGAGTTGACTATAGGTGTACTGAATTAAAAGTGCATGCACAGATTCAATTTTTGAATCAATTATAAATTATTCTACGTATTATAGTTTCAAATTGAAGCACTTTATGATTTTACGGATTAGTTAACCTTTTGACCTACTTTCTGAATCTTCTCGCATAATTTTTGTTTACATCACAGAATATACAGGATATTTTATTTCTCAATAATATTTGAAAATGATAATACATAATTGCGTCATCCAGAAATAACTAAATCTCGGATTAAATTTTCCCTTAATCATCAAACGCTTTCCAATATCTACTTGGAATAATCAGATATTTTCATTTGCACTTCTGCACCGAGTTCTCAGCGAAGAATGGAATTATTTCATATATATTCCTTTCAAACACCTGCAAAAAAGTATATACAGCACATTCTTTCACAAGCATAGTGCAACGGCCATTTTTTACTCTATCAATTTTCAAACTAATCTGGTTGAGTGGCCGAGATCGGATGCTAGTACGCTTGCGCAAAAAGCACCACCGGGAGAGAAAAATTTCCCGCGGACCGCCACAATGCAGCGGTTCATGCTTTAAATTAGAATTTCGCAATAATGGCTTTACACAATTCATTTACAATTTAATCGGCAAGGTACCAACAATCGCGGCGACTGCTCTTATTCCTTTTTTTAAACGGAATTTCAGCTCGCGGGAAAACGGCAAAGTTTAACAAATTGCGCGAGATAAATAACGATTTACTCGTTTGGTATGGTAATTGTTTGTTAAACGGCTGACCACAATGAGAAAAAAAAGAACACGCAATGGGTAGCAGCAGCAGCACAAAGTACCGTGAAACTGAGGAGCTCGATATCATTCGTTATTCACCTCGCGAAAGGAAAGATCGTGCAAGAACGCCTTGCCTCGGGCATGACTGCAGGTACTTACGCTTTGCACTCGCGTTCAAGAAGAGAGCTTATAATATTTATTATTGAATGAATTTTGAGTACTATTCTTTTGAAAAGAAATTTTGTATTGCGAGAGCGCTTTCAAAATTTTGTCCATTCACTTTAATGAGAATTCAGCTTTCAAAACATCTTCATGCCGAGGCAGGAGGTATATACGGTTTAGCTTAAATTATGCTACTTTACAGTGCACATAAGCTTGACTTTTTAAGCTCATTAAGAATGCATTACTTATTTATTATTACGGTTTTATACTTACAATTTGACTTCGCCATAAAGTACTGACAATGAGATTAACGCAACTCTAAAGCGCTAAAAGACCTTTATTCGCTATAAAAGATTCAGCGTACTATGAAGTGTAGCGTAGTAATGCATTCCTACTAAATTTTTACCGCGGAAAAATGTTATTAAAATTTTTTACAAAATTTAATTCAAAATCTTAAAACGCCTGTAAAACGAAGCCCCGACTCTTCATAAAACTTTTTAAAAGTTTCCTTTTTGTTATAAATCTAGAAAAAATAAATACTTTTGTAATAACAAAACAGAGGGATACTTACAGTAAATCGATCGTGCACCCTTGCTTTCAATCGCATTTTCTATGAAAATTGTTATTGTAAAATACTTAGAAGTATGTGCAGTTCGATGTGGTTAAATGTCTGACTGTAGTCAGCACTAATCTACTTACATAAATATAGATATTATAATATTACTTCTCCAGCATTGATCGTGTTTTTCTTGGCTTTCAATTTTGAATATCTAATTTTTTCGAGCCAAATCTTTGCCTTTGCTCTAAAAATTGATACCAATTACATATCTGTACCAAGGTTTAAACTCGCGTTTAACAGAAATTAGTAAGCATTTTTTGTTTGCCTGTATTAAGCTTGAACAACTGCGGGGATGTAAATTGGTCAACTAATCGAAAAGCTAATAATAGCACGAATGTGGCTACTGTTTGGCTGCAAGAGTGTGATTTTAAGCTGAACGCTTCTGTTTGAAAGCAAAGCACGTTTCAGCAAAAATTAAGCTATTGAACGTATTTAAAAAAAAAATCTATAATTATTTATTTAAGTTTAAAATCCGTCCACAATAGAATGTAAAAACCCGAAAGAATCGGAGCTTTGCCTTTTGTGCGTTCCCCGTCCTTTCATCCTGGTCCCCTCTTCAATTATTCAAAAGCCAATCTCGTTGCCAAAACAGCCCAATTAACCGAATGAACTAATCCTCTCATCGGTCAGAATATCCTCGTTGTCCCTCTCTCTCTCTCTCCTGCTTCGAAAGACATTCTTTCTCCGGTCGGCGAAGCCGGCAGTAAGCAGAGCCGCGGCGCGAGGTACCGCTCGGAATTCCAGCGCGGAGAGAAAAGTGCATCTGCAGGCAAGGTGGTATCGGTCAGTCAAAATATTTAACGGAGCGCGGGTCAAGCGAGCGTTCGCCTCCCTCTCTCCATCCGGTCTGCCCCTCTCCGCCCCCTCCCCTCTCTCTCTCTCTCTCTCTCTGGGGCAGAGAGCTGCGCGCGTGTCATAATTCAGCGAGAGGGCGTCGAAGGCCTCTCCGCAGGTCATCGATACACGAGGCGAAAGCCCGAATTCCCCTTGGCCATCGGTCGTTATCGAGCGATAGATCGATAATCGAGGCAGCGAGCACGCGCTCGCGCGTCTGCGCACCTTTACGGGGGGAGAGGCGCACGCGCCCTGCATGCTTATGAACCGCTGCTCGCTCCTGCTCTCTGCTCCTTCCCCCCCTCCCCACCCGGCTCCCACTCCATCTGCCTCGCGTAAGCTCTTTCCGTCTCGCTCTCTTCCTCGTTCCCTTTCGCCCCGCTCTTTATTCTTCTGTCTTTGTGCATAATCTTCCGTGCGCGCAGCTTGAGCACAGTTTCTGCTGCGGACTTTTCTGCTCTCTCTCTCTCTCTCTCGCCTCGCTCGAGGATCGATGCTCCGATCGATTCGCGTCGTCCTGCACGGCGGGCCGCCGCGCATTCGCGAATTCTCGCGATAAATTGTTTAAATAACGGAGCGAGCCGCGTCGGCGGCGGCGGCGGCAGCTTTTTGCCGAACGCGTAGTAGCGTTGACTCTTCGTGCTGATTTTCACCGCGGCCCCGCGCGCTCCGGCAAAAACGTAAACATCCTTGATCCGGGCACTTTCTTTTTTGCCCTGCGCGCGCGCTCGCGCGTGTTTTCACCTACTTATGCCCGCAATCATCTCTGTCTTTGTCATTGTACTCTATGTCGGTGACTTTCAGCTCGCCTCCCACTCTCCCCGCGCCTGCGTCTCTCTCGGTGGTTTCGCCGAGTCAGAGCTCCTCGCTCCTCCTGACGTAAAATCGAGCGCGCGCGCGTGCCCCGTCGACACGACACCGATGGGCCACCATAAGGTCAAATTAACTCGAGCGTCTCCATGACAACAACGACTCTGCAGACTTCGGCCTGGTCGATATCGCAGCGAACTTGAATTACGCAGGCACTGGACCTCCGTTTCCATCTCTCTTTCTCTCTCTTGCCGCCTCTCCCCTCGCTCGCCACCCACTCGCTTCCACCCGCGCGGCAAACCTCCCCCGCTCGCCGGTTTTCTACTCCTCTATCCTACTTTCGGAGCGCGCGGCGCGGCGCGGCAACCCCCCGAAAATCAGATCCCGTCTCGTCGGGCCTGGCTTCACCTAGATATTCGAAACTCGCGCGCGCCCGCTCGCCTCGCGAAAGGGCAATTACACGCGGCGAGTGTACGGCGTGTGCGCGTCGGGGCGCACGCGCGCTCGCTCCTCCCGAGAACGAAGAGGAGAGCTGCACGAAGGAACGAGGAAGAGAAGGAGCGGAGGAAGCGGAGGCCTGGAGAACGGAAAGGCCTTAGGAACACGAGTCGCAGGTGTATGCGCGGAGGGAATATAGGCAGGAGGCTGCCGAAAGGAAGAGCGGCTGCGGCCCCGAGACACTTGCCCCGCTATATCGTAACAGACGCGCGCGTTATACGTATACACAACGACGGAGCCTCTTTTGGAGGCCAGCCAGTCGGCGAGACTAGAAGGAGAGGAGAGGCGGCGGTGGCGGCGGCAGGTGGACAAGTGTGCACGCGTCCATGTGGCGCGCGGCGCGAAAAGAGCGCGGCATCTGCATGTCTTCATATCGCGCGCTCGCCGCTTTAAAAAAGGATCGGCTTTCCTCGCGGCGGTAGCCTGAAAACCGGACGCGCTATATAGGATAGCTTCTTTTCTCGATCGGAGAGAAGGGGGGAGGCTCTGTTACGGCGCGCACCGTCGAAAATTATGACGCGCGAGCCAGCCGATCTCTCTAGCCGGCTAGGCTGACTTTCTCGAGACGAAATTTGTCTCGTGACGGCGCGCGAGCGGCACTGCACTCTATACTCCGGCCTGGGAGAGAGAGAGAGAGAGAGAGATTGTTACGAGATAGCAGGGCCTTGTTTCTCCTCGCGGACGTTTACTCGCCTGGACACTGAGAAAGTAATTCTCGGCGAGGAGAATGGAATGCTTTTGTAATACTATGGAATCTCCTTAGCGCTCCATTATTTTCTTCTTGGTTTTTTTTTACTTCTTCTTTTCTTTTCCGAGAGAACTGGGACTGACGGATTTCTGGCCGATCGAAATTTTCAGTGATAAAGCCGATGAATGCCGAGCGTCGTGATTATTTCAGCGCCCGACGGATGTAATTGTTGTAGGCGTTATTTTTAACCTCTCGAAAGAGTGAAATCGACCTCGTTACAGCGAAAACTCTATGTAAAATAATGCAGATTTTACTGGACTGATTATATCTGTTTTCTAGATGCTAGAAACTGCGGATTCGAAAAGAAACTTGAGAGAAAATTAAGCGTACTGATGATAAAATAGCAACGAAAACGACAAAAAATGTTTGCGGAAGAAATGTCCTTGTTTAAAGAGTTAAAGAGTCAAGGCAGTTCAACGAAGACTAAATGCCGAATACTAATGGCTGTGGATACGTTGGTGTGGTAATGAAATTAATACGAAATTACACGTTTAATTAATCAAATTGAGTACACGAATAAATGGTTGAGATGATTAAATATGCCTTTAACACGTTACGTGAAAAGTATTACAATACGAGGAATAATTTATTTTCAACAAAGAATTAAAAATCCGCAGTTTAATTTAAATTATTTAAATAACCAAATTTTCACATTGAACAGTTCAGTTCAGTTATAACAGATACAATTCCTGCAACTTCGTAACACTGAGTTAATTAATTAGTAAAGTACAGTATAAATAAAAACTTGGTAAATCAAATAACAAAGTGTGCTTGGTTGAGCTCTCTTTTTAACGCGATAAGAATGGGAGAACTAAAAGCAGAACCTTTTCTTCATAACTGTAAAAAAACGTTGGGCAAAGTTTTTATCTTGCTAATACTTTTAATCACTACTCATCGAGTACACTCATTTACATGGCGTTCTCCATCTACTTCTTTAATCAACTCTTAACTCGTTCAATTATCTTTTTTCGGGGGGCGCCCGCCGGATTCTGATACTTGCTATTTTTTTAGGCTCGAAACGGCCGGCGGATTATCTCTGCCTGGAAATTAATAAATTGCTCTTTTTTTTCTTCTTTTTTTTGTTCTTTCGTAAGTATACACATTCGAACGTTTTTCATTAAAAGGGAATTAAGAATAAATTTAATCTCCCGAACTATTTCATTCTTCGCTTGAGAAAAGGCAATAAATCAAAAACTCTCAGGCGTCGGAGTATTGTCGAAGGAATTGAATGAAGGCTTAGAAAATAGGCAAAGTACTGATCTCCCACGAAGTAAAACAATTCCATATTTTTCTCATGCATAATAAAAAGGGTCGAGCGATTATCTAGGTTTACGGCTTTACTATTTATTTGCAGTAGCTCTCATTGCTATATTGTCAATTCGGCGGATAGTTACTGAAACTGACAGCTTATCAAATAACCGCACGGTCAGTATTGAATTTAATTTGA
The DNA here is from genome assembly GCA_900474335.1 of Ormyrus nitidulus. NCBI lineage: Eukaryota > Metazoa > Arthropoda > Insecta > Hymenoptera > Ormyridae > Ormyrus > Ormyrus nitidulus. Next base: position 50,896 of record UCOL01000597.1, read on the forward strand.
ACGTAGTTACATTCGCAGATAGGATGATCACTGCAGGTACACCTATGCGATGAACGTATAGACCCTATAATATCCGAACATTTACCTGGACATACAGCTAAATTACCGTTGTTGGTATTATAAATCGTTTGTTTTGCAAATAAATTGTAAAACAACAATTTCTCTTAACTGTCTTCCACGTTTAGCTTTTATTATCTTATTGGAATTATGTAATACCGCAAAGACTGAATCTTCAATAATATATAAGGCAACTAAAAATGAAACGAGAATGATCAATAATTAGACCGATTGCTCAGCGATCGATTTAAAACTGTAACAAAAAATACTTCTTTTCTCTTTTAAAAATATTTTATTTTTGTACATCTCCTGCTGAAATCCTAATTAATTTGAAGTTTAGGCAAATGAAATTGTAATTAAAATTATAATACATTAAACAATTCTTTCACACTTTAGCTGACAAGATTTTCTTTGTCTGTATATATAGACCATTTGCATGTAAAATATTTTGCACAACCTCAACCTAGCCTTCCTGAACGAATTCCCAATTTATACGACAGCAAGTCACTCCTAACTTCTTTAGAATACTTTTTAAAGTTATTGAGAAAGTTATATAAAACCGCAGGTATATTAAATGTCTTTAATGGATGCAAGTTTTCCTCAAAAATCCTTCCATTATTAACTTTAACTGCGTATTTATTAAATAACCCTGTAAGGTGTAAGCATTAGCATTTTTTAATAAAAACTCAATAACATTAGAATATAATGATTCCATTTTTTTCATAGCTAACACATATTATACCAACATTAGATGTAAATCTTAAATAATCTTATAAAGATTTAAGAAATCAGGATTCAGGCAAAACCGATTAATTGATTTTATAATTAATCTAAAATAATCTATAATTTATTATAAGGAAAACATAAAAGTTATGTAGATTTATCTTGATAATTCTCAAGCAATTTAATACATTAAATTTATACAAGCGATTGCATCGCAAATTAAAATTAAATAATTTGATTAAAGATATTGGAGCTTATTAATTAATTCTGTAATTTACACTATTATTTTTAATGTTTGCCAAATAAAAATCATAACATAAGATTTATTTATCGAGAAAAACAAAAGCTTTGATTGCCACTTGAATGTCCTTAGAAGGAGTCGCTTAAAGGGATATCTTGAAAGCAAGTTTTCACAAGAGGAGCTGAGCTTTAAGGGCTATCTCCGGGATGCTCTGCGCAGCCGGTCTGCGCACGTATTGACGTTACCCCTTAGCTGATTGGTTTTTTTCGATCATGAACATTTAGTGAAGTCTCACTGTACTTAAAAGTGTGTAATAAAGCTTTATTAGCACGCGATGAATGGTAACATGAAAGAGTCGCACTGTACATACATTAATTAAAGTAAAAAAAAAGGCACTTTTCTTATTAAGATAATGAATTCTGATTACCGCCGTATCCCGATCAATTTAATTAAGGTTTTTTTTTCTCAAATTTCAAATATTTTGTATAAATTAACCCGAACAAAGTTGATTAAAATTTGAATAAGTGTATTTAAATTAATTATCGGTATTTTGGATTGAAATTTGTATCTGCAACGTGTTTGTACAATTAAAATTCAGCTAAAAATTTGTCAGGTACGTTATCTTACCAAGAAAGTTTTTTCCTACATTTCAACCCGATCAATCCCAAGCAATAAATAATGCAGAAAAGCACTTGTAACTAGAGGCCCTCCCAGCCCGGCGAACAATATTTAAATACCAATCAACGTTAATAAAGGCGGCAAAGAAAGGCGCTGCTAAGGGCAAACGAATTTTTCACTTATTACGTCATTCTACTGCACAGCCACCCTAAAATCATGACCCCCCCGGCTATCTCGCCCTCTCTCTCTCAGGCCGTGTTTCTCGAGCCGCGAGAAACTCGGCCAACATCAACGCCGGGCGCAGGCAGGAGAGAGAGCGAGAGAGAGAGAGAGAGAAGCCAAAACGCGCAGAGGCAGAGAGGGAGGAAGGTAGGGAGATCCTCGAACGAAAAGCCACCCCTCGGAGTGTAGTAGTCGGTTCTCGCGTCCGATTTGGCCGCAGCTCCTTTATGTGTTGGCTGCGCGCGCGTAACACATTCGCACACCCACGCTTGCGCGCGCTCGGCAAATCTGCCGTGTGTATAAGAAAAAGGCTCTCTCTCCCCTCCCCCGCGCGCGCCTCCGCCGCCGCGGCGTAACGACGGCTCCGGCGCGGCACGGTGGCGGCTCCGGAGGTGCGAGAGAGCGAGAGAGAGAGAGAGAGAGAGAGGCAGGAGCCGATGAAGCGGGAGTAAGACGCCAGTGAACATTCTAGGTATAAGGTAGAGAATACTGAGGCATCCTAGGTAGGGTGGGGGGAGGGGGAAAGGACGACGCGCGGCTGAGGACATTGGCCAGGAGAGGTCGAGCGGTGGCGCGTGGGTGGTGTGGGAGAGAGGAGAGGCTCTTCCTTCCTCCGCTCCATCCCCTCCCCCGAGAGCGCGATCTCCTCGTCCGCACGCGCGCTCTCCTCTCCTGCGTATATACGGGCGTATGTATACGCGGCGCGTCCGTCTCCTTCCCTCACCGAACTCTCCCTTTCTTGCTCCTCTCCGCGGCGGCGCGGCGTATGTTCTCTTTTCCCAAAGTATAATCTTTTACATTCCCCGCTCGCTGCTCTTTCGCTTCTCTCTTTTATACCCTCCGCCTTCCTCTCTTTCTCTCTCTCTCTCTCTCTCTCTCTCTCGCCGACACTCTTTCCGTCCGCTTCGGACTGGCTTTCTCGTCTCGGCCGCGGCAATTTCCGTCTTTCTCTCGGCAAACTTCTCTCCGGAATACTGGCTATACTCCGTCGACGACGACGACGACGACGACGGTGGCGGCGGCGGCGGCGACGGCGGCGGCGGCGGCTACGGCCTCGCTAGGATAACGATCGATAATGGCCGAGTATTGGTGCGCTCTCGTGGCAAGGTGTGCGCGCGCGCGTATCTCTATGTAGAGCGTCGACCGAAGAGAGGCAGAGAGCGCGAGAGGGAGATGGATTGAACGGCAGCGTGCGCGCGCCTTATGTATATACGACCTACATATATCACAAATCGAGGGCACTATGCCGACACGTCCTCTCTCTCTCTCTCTCTCTCTCGCTCACTCTTTCGCGCCGCCGAGCCGAGAGCGACGATTTTCATATATAATAAAAGCAGATCCGAGCGGAGCCACCGCCGCGGGATCGAGTCCATTATACACGCCGTGCGAAGTAAATACTCGGTAATTCCTCGGTGGCGCGCGAGATCCGCTCTGACCCCGACGACTCTTTCTTCCTCGTCACTTTCTCTCCCTTTTCTCTCTCTCGCTCTCTCACCCCCCGTGGCGGCGGTGGTGCGTTCTCCGGCGCGCTTTGCCAGTCAGTTAGAGCGAAGGGTGTCTTTTCTCCGAGCTATCTTGCAGACTGCTCGCCATGCTGATCGATATTACAAGCATCGGCTACCCCCAGCCTGCGAACCCTCTCTCTCTCTCTCTCTATCTCTGTCTTCGTCTTGGCTCTTACTCCCTTAACCCTGGAGAATACAATCCATTCCCTTTCTTCTGCCTCCTCTCGGCTTTTATATACCTTTAATTCGCCCACTCGCTAACTTTCAGCCGATTAAAGGGAAGATTTTATTTGTTGCTGCGGCGCGCGTCGCTCAGCTGTTCCTCCCCCCTCCCCCTCCCCTCCCCGAGTGAAGCTGCATTTAAATGCGACGAAAATGTTGCTTCGACCAAATTAGAAAATAAGCATTTTATTTCTGAGTCGAGTTTCAAAAATCCAATTAGCTAATTGGCCGAATGAGGCGGGACTAACGATCACGGAGACGAGGATATAGGGGAGCTTAAACGTATTACATCATCCTGAAATATTGTTTGCTCGTGATTTCACGCTAATACAATATAAAGCTTGCGCCGATTATCTTTTATTTTCGTATATAAATTCTTTCGTAATAGCGACAATAATCGCATTTGAAACTGGACCGAAACTAATAACTGAGTGAACAATATTTTCTTAATTTAAATTCAAAGCATAAATTAATCGTCGAACTTCCGACAGTAATTAGTAAGAAACTAATAGCTCAAAGGGTAAACAAACTGTAGCAGGCTAGTTAAGTAAACTACATCAAGATAGTTAGAGGCGGAGCAGCGTCTTTGGCGAACAATGCCGTCGTCGGGAAGCTGTAAGCTTCTTTATTTACAGTGTAAATTAGTGGTTTGGGTCAAAGACGTTCAACGGCGCTTACGAACCGAAGAGGCCTTCGAAAAACGTCGCTTCATCGGGGCAAAAATTGGACTTCGGAGAAGCCTTCGGAGGATCTATAGTTAGATATATATTCATTCCGAAAAATTGCCGCTCCCGAGCTGCGCGCACGTGGTGTGCGGCGGCGTATATGTATAACATGCACGCCTATTTTCATCTTTCGTGAGCGGCGCGCGGATCGACAGGCGACGGAGAGTTGGCTCGGCGCGCGCGTCGACCGAATAAAGGGGGAAAAAAATAATATGAAACGGGGGAGAGGAGAGAGTCGAAAAAAAAGGAAGAAGAAGCCGCCGCCGCCGCTGCAAAGAAAGAGAAAAGGAGGAGTAAAAGTCGAGAGGGAGAATCCGCAGCTGCAGGCGCGCACATCGCTGGAGAGCGAATTCCGCCTTTCCGCGCCGCGCGCAGCTCTCTCTCTCTCTCTCCCTCGGCCGCAGAATAAAAGAAACGAGACCGTCAAGGTGAAGAACACGAGGCGAACTAAGTGTCCCACGCGGAGGGCGCGCATATAAGCGCCCGCTCGCTCTCTTTCTCTCCTTCGCTCCCTCTCCCCCCGATCGCTACTCGCACTATATGCATATGTATAATTGAGCGCGCGTGCGCACTCCCGGCGGAATTGAATTTCGTTCGCCGCCACCGCCGCCGCCGCCGCCGCCGCTGCTGCAGGTGAGTCCAGGTGTACCCGCGCCGGTATACTTTCGCGTGTCTCGTTCCGCCTCTCGCTCCCTCTCTGTCTCCCGAGGGCCGATGCACCTCTCGCGTGCCCGATGCCCCGCGTGCCTGTGTGGGTAATACAGATCGTCTCCTTGTTCTCTCTCCGTCCATGTGTCGCGCGCGAGAGAGAAGCAGCCGCGACCACTGTCGCCGCCGCCGCCGCCGCCGCCGCACAATACAGAACACCGGCCGAGTGGATATACTTATAAGTAAATGTGTGTATATATGCAGGCACGGGAGGTTCAGAGAAAGAGAGAGAGAGAGAGGAACTGCCTCGCTCGACTCGTCTTTGAACTTGACTGTGCCCAAACCGGCTTGACGAATTTCGGTATAACAATGCCTGTTCCACCTTTTCGACTCGAATTCAATTTGGCTCCGGGGGCTTGAGCGATGCTTCATCATTCGGCTTAAAAACGTTTTAATTGCCTGGAAGCCTTCGGAAAAATGGAGAATTTAGATATTATACGAATGACTTGTTGAGTCTCGAGGAGGTTTATCTTTTAGACTCGGCTAAATCTTTCCGAAAGTCGTATGGTAATGGGGTAGCGAGAAGACTCAGAAATTCACACGTACTGTACCTTAAAAGCTTAAGTATTGTTGATTACTGTTATTATCATTTATTAGAGTTCACTGTACACGTGTGAACAACTTTTGATCCCTCTGTTAGAAAGAAACCTGTACAAGGCAGACGCCAAAATGATTTTAACGGAATTCTTTCGTGAAAAATAATCTTAAATTTATACGCTACGATTTTAATCTTATACCATTGACGCATCTAAAGGATAAAGAATTTCAATTTAAATTAATCTTTTTTTATCATTTTTGATGAAACTTAAATCCTTTTATTTAATAATTAATTATTTCTTCCTTTGTTAAATCATATTATTAATATAATAAAAATTTGACGAGAAAGAAAAAAATTCAAAAAATCTTGAAAACCGAAGCCTTCCGTTTTGTTGCGACATACGGATTTGTACATATGCATATATATGTATAAGATGCACGTCTGCTCCGTACTGTTGTTGCTGCGCTGATTCAGCGAGCCACGCGTGTTAATTACTTTGCTGATGAGCCAAAATTGAGTTTCTACAGAGTGCCAAGGATCAATGGAGCACAGAATTGAGACGGCCAATCCTCGCGGAGCAACAAGACAACGAACGAACACACTCGCAGGAACGAGTAATAACGGAACTCGAGCCAGAGGACAAATGGCTGGAAGAGTATATAGCAGTACACACTTAATACGCATTTCTTAAGCCTGCAGAGACTTCGTCAAAAATCGTGCCGAGTAAAAAGAGAGCTGCCTTTCTCGCTTTACTTTCCACGGCAATTTAGATTTTGAATTTTTTTTACATTACATTTTTTAAAAATACAATTCAATTTCTGTTTAATTTATTGCCTTATAGAAATAAATGGGACATGGAATAAATGAATAAATAGACGAACCAAAACTGTCGAAAACTACATTTTTTATAAATTGAATGTATGGGGGGATTGTAACGAGTTACTTATGCAAGTAGTGCAGGATTAAAGCTGCTATTTGTTTTTCAGCGGTAACGTCAATGTACCAATTGAGATTTTCAATGTTTGAATACGGGTTTTTTCTATAATTCTTCGGAATGTAAATTAAATTGTAAAGCACTCATTTAATCCTTAATTCAATGAATAGTACTTCTTTTGGTTGATCTTATTGTTAGAAAATTAAACGGATTTTAATGATAACTTAGTGGGTATAAATGAGAAGTTTATTAAAATGAGAATTTTATTAAAATTAAAAATTTATTAAAATTATGTACGTGCAATAGCATATTTATAAAAATCATTGTCGCTTGTTAAAAAAGTCAAATATTTTTTACCATTTTATAATACAAATTTTCTATTCTGTACGTATATAAAAGTAGTATTAATAATAGGTACTTTTCTCGTATATAATTTATAAAAATAATTTTGTTAAGCATCGGTAAAATAATCTACAATAAAAAAATATATGTACAATACATAACCGAAGTGATTTTTGAGATTGAAGTACAATATAAAACTTTCAGTGCATTTTCTTGACAGCACATTTACATCACGAAATTCATATCGTTTTCTTCCAAGAATTGCAACACCTTCCTTTTTTTCCACAATAATTTAGTATTTTTAGATTCATTTAGTTTTAGATTGTTTACACCTTCGTCGAATCGAGACATATCAGCAAGTTGGTCATTCGGTACATTTTTTATTTCATTTTCAATATCATTATCAATCAGAAATTTCTCACTTGGTTTGAAAATTTTGCTGCGGAAATTAGACTCGGAATTTTCGTTTTTATTCTGGGCAAACCCATCATGAACAGCTGAGTCAAATTTTATTTGCTTGTGCCCCTTGCACCTATGCTTATAATACCTATTCCGATAGCTATTGCCACAAAGACCACAGTCAAATTTTATTCCACCGTGCATAGATTGCTTATGAGCGGTCATATTACATTTATAAGTAAAGCTCTTGCCGCAGACGTCGCACTTAAATCTCACTCCATCGTGCATGGATTGCTTGTGAG